>JAIPRL010000685.1:0-118997 GCA_025469235.1 Pemphigus obesinymphae
TCAGAATCGTTTTATTGAATGCAATGATTTATCATTGCTTTCAAATTCAATACATCCACCAAAAGTACCCTGCCCAGTAGCGAAGTGCATCCACCAATACTGACACCCGACGAGCGAAGTGCTTCCATAACCTACTGACCGGCTTTTTTTTTTCTATACTTATTAAGTCGGTAACAAAGAATTGGTCGATAATTTTTTCTCATTTAATAAATCTTCAGTAGGTAGATTTATCGGCATACAGTCAGAAAATTACGATTACAGTTCATTTAAACACTTCAGATAATAATATTTCAAATCATAAATATGTATTTAGTATGCCGTGAAAAATTTCAATATTTATTTAACATAGGTATTAATTTAGAAAATAAATGTCACACATTACCCCGCGATCCATCTGGAATATTATATGAATATCGTATATCCGCACAATGTTATGTTTCGTACAAATAAACTTCGGTCGGTAACATAGATTAAAAAAATACTTGTTAAAAGTGATAATTTGAAAATCGTATTAATTTCATTTATACCTACTACTACCTAGTAGTTAAAATCGAAATACCTAATCGTAACCGTCACCATCAAGACTCGTGAGTTTGAAGATTTTATTATTTCTAATCATTTTTATATTTAAGGTGAAAATTTATAATTCGAAAAAATCTAGAAAATATGTCAATCTTAAGTTTTTTACAGAATTAAAATCGGATCAGCCAAAGTTTCACAATTTTTTCACAACGAAAGCATTTTTCTGTTCAAAAAGTAATTATATTTAGATATAATATATTACATACATTTATGTAGATATTGCCTATATTCAACTCCTTAGAAACAGCCCGGCTTGCAGTTAAATTTTTACAGAATGCTGATTTTATATAAAAATATAAGATTTGAGTGTACATTTTTGGGAACCCTTTTAAAAAATATTACCCTAGGTCCTTTATGTACCAGACCGACACTGGAGGTAAGGAAGCATAGGTACATTATAAGGTTGATTAAGAAAATCAATTGCAAATGAATCATTTCCCCCTCAGTCATTGGTAATTAAGTTCAAATTTAAAAATGTGCACTACGAAAATCAGAAAAATTTTAAATATTATGTATTAGTAACTACGGTTTATGAACGGACACAACACTAATATAAGGTGTCTAAATTTGTAGGTACTTAAAACCTAAAATAAAATACTTTTACAATCGTGAATGATTCAAATATTACAAAATATTTATTATCATGTTACGTTATCAGCAGCTGATCAGCTTTATCACATTTGTTAAAACAATAATACAAAATGATAACTACTCGATTTTGGAATTCGGGATTTCGGTTGTAGCTGTTAAAAATTAAAATATATCTATATACTTACCTAATATTATGTTAGTAAGGCCTTTTATATTTTGTTTATTCGTTAAAATTTATATAATTTACGAACTATTTTCCGTGTGATAGTTCAAGTGTATGTCAAACACTAATCTAATGCTTCTATTTTTAGTAGGATAAAATGTTGGTATAATAGTTCGGATTGCGGACTGTACGAAAAATCTAGTAGGTAAGTTTAACTATATCCATTATAATACTTAACAGTAGTATCTCTAATTTATGTAATTTACGTAAACGTATATTATAGGTATACACAAAGTTTAAGTGCGGTCTAAAATAATATTGTACTTACAACTTAAAACACTTATAGGTAATATTATTCATACAGATAATTATATTGTGTTTTTCATTTAGTAGTTTTATTCTATATGTATAAATTATAACAAATGTAATATTAATATTGCGGGTAATTTTTTTAAATAAAATAATGTAAACGTTAAACTGTTAATTGCTAAATATTCAGCTCCAAAAGAAATCCCGTACATAATATTGTGTTTGTAGTGGACCTTACTATTGTAGTATAGTGATTATGATATATATGTTTAAAGAAGTTTGTTTATTTTCCAAATTAACTGATAACCATAGTGCCTACCTTTAAATGTAGAATAATCACATTATGATTCATAGTTATTGTGATTACTGATTTTACATCTGTACTTTATTATTCATTTGATTTTAGACCACCCAATGATAATATAATTGAGATGTATTAAACAATTTAGAGCAAAGACATATTTAATAGATTAATTGTAAACACATTCATAATCAAATTTGTATATAATACATATAATTTGTTATGCAAATGTATCATTGAACTATAATATAAACTCTAAATTTATGTTTACAAATTAAAATGTTAATTTTAAGAGTTTAAAAAACTACAAATATGTTATACATTTTTAATATGCATACCTATAAGAAAAAATTATATGATCATAAATAAGTAATTAATATGACTGAATTTAAAAATTAAATATATATTTATTTTTTTTCAGTACTACTTGATAATGGATTTAAAAGAAAATTCGAATACTGATTGGTGTCAAGATGATTTTGATCCAGATGACGATGACGATATCAACAGACCGGGTCCTTCTGGGCTGAAACATAATACTGGGCATTTTTTGGTACAAACATTTTTGTATTTATTCATATATTTTTATGTGTTAAAGTTAGAGTTAGGACACCGACTATAGTCAACTGACACTAAATAGTCTGACGTTATCAGTACTGAACAGCTTAGCATCAATAATGTTATTTTCACACTATAAGTGTTATGTAACGATTTTGCTTATTTATTAATTTAAAATGAAAATATTTCTGAAAAAATTCATAAAATATTCTAAATCTAATGATTGGATAATACAATTATTAGAATTAAAATTTCTTTATAGAAATTTATTTAAACATTCACCAATAATATTTTTAATTTTCATTTTATGATTTCTTTTGTTTATTAATTAATATTTAATAGTTATTAAAAAGGATAGGTACTTACACCTTCAGTAATTTGGCAATAATATTTGTTTTCCGTATTCAAATTGTATTTATGATAAAATTACCATATTTTTACAAGACACAAAGAAGAACTTTATCTGTTATATTATTATATTTTTGATAGCATAAATATAATTAAAGTTATTAATTATTAATTATTTCACCTTTATTTATTGTAAACTAATTAATAATTCAATTATAAATACTGATTGATTAAATTTTATCCCCATTAAACCATTTTTTTTTTTTTTTGTAAAATATAATTACAATGTATTCAATCATATATTATTGTGCGGTATTCTTTGAAATAATATTTTACATTAGGTAGGTCCTATATTAAATATATATTTAAACATTTTTGAATTACCTATTTAATTTTCATTTTTCTAAAAGTGTGGTTACAATCTCCTTTATTTAATTCCTGCTTTGTAGAGTCTCCTTATACTTAAAATTTTTTTTTATTCACCACACAAAGTGCTTGTTCTATTTGTATATTTTAGGGGAGAAAAACAGTTTTGAATTACTGAACACCAACATATTTTCTTCTAGTTAAGACTTGAGATATTGTGACATATTTATTTATGTTTTATAATTTCAATATTTTGTTTTACAATATTTCTATTATGTTTTAAACTTTATAGATAGTAAACATGTTTTTCAAACAAAATATTAACATTCTAATGTACAAGAATCATGATTGGCGTTTTGTACTTGAAAACGTCTTTTTTCATAAAAAAAAAAAATAAATAAGCGAAGAGGTTAATAGGGTGAACAAAAACTTTGAAAAAAAAAAAAAATACACGACAAATGTATTTCTAATATATGAAAAATGATACTATTGTATAGTGAACCTCTCTTAACTTCTATATAGTGGACACTCCTAAATAATGGATCAATTTTCAGATCCTGGCAAAACCCCATTGAATTCAATGCATTTTCCCGTCTAATTAGCAGACACCAAGTAGCGGATGCAGACAGGTATTCGTTAGTCTGTTGAGATTTAAATACCTCTGTATAGCAGATATTTTTCCTGACCTTTGTAATTTAATTAAGTGAACAAATACATAATATATGGCAGCAATATATTATTTTTTAAACATGTGAATATTTATTAATGTTTCATACATACCTATTACAATTTTAACATTTTTTTTTCATTAAGTAAATAATTAATAAAGCTTAGATTTGCTGATATGTACATACATAATAATAATATATATTTTTTATTAATTTTTCCCAATAGCATACATTTATGTTAGCTCAGTAGGTATTCGTTATTCAGATGTTTCTTTGCATGTACATAATATATTTATATGTTTTATTTGAAATTTGGCAGATCTTGTTATAACATTGTCAATCTTTTGTAAATTGTAATAAACTTAATCTGAATATTAGATTCTATAATTATTTTTCAGAATTTGTTGTATTTTGAAAATAATCAGTAATGAAGAATTAAGCAATGAAAATGACAAATGCAGTTCTTTAAAATAGATCCGTGTTTGTTTTTAGTCTAATATTTATGAGTTATAAATATATTTTGAATATTTAGGGTATAAAAGGATTTTTTATAGTATAATTTCTTTAATTTTTAGGACATTTATTTTTTTCCATCCTTACTTTATTTATGTACTGAACACTAATTATTAATTATAATTACTTTTTTTTAGATTGGCGGTATGAAATTTAAGAACATTGATTTTATTAAAGATAATTTTACAGATGATAATATTGTATTAACCGATACTAATGGCCGGCCTTATGATGTACTCACAAGTAGCGATATGCAATCCATGACAGTTCTAGGTAACTAATTATAATTGGTTTTCTATTAAATTAGATATTTAATATAATTTTATTATATTTTAGATAATCAAACTACAGATTTTGGTATAACTAAGCACTCTCAAACTGTGATATTACCAGAGTACAATAACATGTCTGAAGTGGCAACTATGGTATCAATGCCAGAACAGTATTTCCAAAATGATTTATATCATCTTAAACCTAGTAATATGTCTCAAGTATCCAACACACATTCAGTTATGGAGAATCTATCTCATGGCAATTCCTTAGCTCACATTGATCAGTTATCATATATTCCTAAACAATCTGATAGTTACACCAACAATTTAGGAAATAATCAAGATATGATTTTGGAAACTGGAAGTAGTCGTTTTCTGTTTTCAGAAAACGGCGGCAGTTATATTGAAGTGACATTGAAAGAAGATGATGTATTAAATAGTAATGAAAATGAATTTTATGTAGTACCTCGATCTAGGTCTATTCAAGAAAATCATATTTCCCAAAAAATAGTATCTATAGACGATTTAAGTTTATTATCGTCTCCAAAATCACATCATAATGTGGAGTTAATTGTCAATCACGAGGAATTAGTGGATGATATAGATACATGTGATATAGCGGTTGTCGATGATTCACAAATTCCACTAAGTAGTAGTCAATTAAAAGGTAGAATTGATGAAGGATCTCAAAGTGTTTCCCTTGGTGTCGATCATCATCAACAACATAGTTCGGGTAATAAAAAATAAAACGTTTGATACTCATGTAGTATGCTACTGACCGTAAAATGTTCATCTACCGAGAACTGTTATATGTTATATATTCTACCTACTAATTAATTACAATTTATTAAACTAAAACTTACTTAATGTATTGTTGATGATCTACATTGGTATTTTAAAATGTTATATATTGCTATGAGTCATATTATGTTATTTTTATGTCATCCCAGAAAACTTCAAATAAGTTGTTGTACGCTGTATCAACCATCAGCATTCCTCTTTTATAGTGGACAGTCTAACAAATCCATTGAGTCTAACAAATCCATTGATCCTCGATTTGTATTTAGTTTTGACATGTCTCCATATACATTTGATCGTTTGTATTTGTGCGCCCGTTGTAGGATCAACAAAAAACTCGAAATGATTGACTGTTTTGTGATGATAATCTATATCCTTTAAGGTATTATATGCTTGCCATTGATAATACTAAATGGTTGTCCCTAATTTTGTTTTATTCTATATTGGTATTAAAGTTGCTTTATCTTTTTTTTCTACTTTAAAAAATTGTTGTTCTAGAACCCTATCAATAGTTTTACAATACATAACGAAAATTCATGGGCATTGAATATAAGTACCGTAATTTTGTTGAGTTGAATGATCATAAATATTGTCTGTCAATATCACTTGATACATCGTCATCTACATTTGGAATTATATCTGCATTCCACAATTGTCTATTATATTTATGTTTGCCTTGAATAGTGACTTATCAATTTGAACTGGATAATCCATTTTTTTTTCAAATCAAACATTGCAACTTCTACATCTCTACATTGAAACCAGTATTTGATACATTCAATACCAAGCTATCTCTACAATTTGGTTTAACACTAAACCACTATTACTTTTACCATTTTTAATGTAATATGTCTTCTTCTTCTCCTTCGCTTTCTCTCCCAACTATTTGGGGTCGGCCAAATTATTTAATTATTATATAATAATGTAATATGTAAAATAATAATTTTTTTTTCTTAAAGAGTGGTAAGTTTGTTAACCTTTTTTTTGACATCGTAAATAAATTATTTTTAATAAATCACCAATCGAGTCTCTTTTGTGATAAATTTTTTGATATTCTTTCAACGTATCTCCACATACAACACCATATTTTAACTTGGGACAACTATCAAGTTCTGACAGCAAGTTTCTCTCTTAAAGATAGTTAACACATGTTTCTTTATTAGATATTATGTGTTCGTACAAATACCACATTGATTTATTCATTATATGTAAAAATAGAAATATAACATACACAAGAATATGATATTATATAAAAAAAAAAATAAGCATCATGCTTTCCAGTAGGTAGCACAGTATACCAACAAAGTTACAGTAGGTAGCATACTACATCAGTACCAAATGTTTAGTTTGATTTACTAATAATCAAAGATTTAAATGACTATATATTCAATTAATTATATTTTTGAAGGTTTTCAAAGAATGTCAAAAGAAACCATCGAAAAGATTGCCGAAGAATTTGTTAGACAGCCACAATGTATTGATGAAGATATCAGCATTAATTTTATCAGTAAAATCAATCCAAAGCCACCAACACAAATAGAATATTGTATGCACCTATTATCATTAATATTATTTATATTACGAGTATTAATGTATTATTATATGTACCCCTAGAACAAGCCCATCACAACACAAAATGTATGAATATAGAGTTAATCATTTATTCTGAAATAATTATAATTATAATTTTCTCTATAATGTAAGAGAGCTATAAAATATCTCATTCATTTTTTAACTAAAAAAATGGAACAATATTGCATTTACCAATATTTTAATATTCTTCAAAACAACATCATTATTTGCCATATTTAATAAAATATATATTTTCAATAATAAAAATTTCTTAAATAAAAGACCACCGCATTTACGAAATATTGTAGTCTTGTTCTCCTTTACAGAATCATAAACTGTCAGAATTCTAAATTTTTATGTTTAAAAATGTACTGTGGCATAATATTTGTAATACTGTACAGTAAGTGTATATATTCATTAAATATAGGTTTTATAGGTATAAGTAAAAATTAACTTAAAATATAAGAGTTTTAAACTTCAAAACTACTAATTTTAAGTTTAAGTAGTTTTGTTCTAGGGGTGTTTATTATTTATCATTATTTATTGAACTATTATAATTGGTTTTTCAATAGGGATGCTAGAACTTTATCAGATTATAGCAGCCATGTGGATAAGTTTTATCTGTCAAATTTGTTGCGAGTTGTTTAGTAGTATATGGTAAATCACTATGGAAAGTTATAGTGTCAAACAACATGTGCAAATTTTTAAATTTTATTTTGAAAATCAGTGTTCAGTTTGAAAAATATTCCGCACATTACGTGATTTTTGTCCTCGCCATAACCGTCCTGGTGAGTCGATTATTTGATGTTTGGTAGCCAAATTCAAATCAACTGATTCGATAAATAATCAGCCAATACCCGTACATCACTGAAATGCAAGGTTTGATAACAACATCACTGCTGTGCTTGAGGAAAACCCAAGGCAGTCATTTTTTTGTCGTTCACAAGAACTTGGCCTTTCTGCAACTTTGATTTGGCGAATTTTACGTTGGGACTTGTGTGTGCACCCTTATAAAATCCAACTGACCCTGGAACAAACAGCAGATGGAAGTTTACTCAAATTTTGCCAAAAAATCATTTTTATTGATTAGGCTCATTTTTGGATGAATGGATATGTAAACAAACAAAATTGTCAGATTTGGGATGATACCAATCCACACAAAATACACCAGCACTAAATGCATCCTGAAAAAGTTACTGTTTGGTGCGGATTTTGGTCTGGTGGAATCATTGGACTGTACTTCTTCCAAGACGATACTGGCATTACCATAATCGTCAACGGCGAGTGTTACAGATTGATGATGAGCAACTTGTGGCCTAAACTGGATGATATGGATACCAACGACATGTGGTTCCAACAGGACGACGCTATGTGCCACACAGCGCATGCCACGATAGACATTTTGCGTGAGCGATTTTAAGGCATGATTACATTGCGTGGCGACTACATGAACTGGCCACCGAGATCATGCAATTTAATGCCTTTAGACTTTTTTTTTCGGGGGCTATCTTAAATTAAAAATCTATGCAAATAAACCGCACACAATTGATGCCCTCAAAGTCAATATAACGAATGCCATTCAGCAAATTCACCCAGATTTATGTGACAAAGTCATCGAAAATTGGACCTTCCGAATACATACAACCAAGCAAAGCCGCGGCAAACATTTGAATAATGTTATATTTAATAATTAATGCCATAAAATATTCTTTCAAATAAAAAAAAAAGAGTAGATATCTCACACACAGCTTGTTTTATTTAGATTTAAAAATTGAGCGTCCTTATTGAAACACCATTTATTTATACATATGTTCATAATATTGATATTAATTAATTTTTCGATTAAAGTAATAGTTTTTTTTTACATTTATTTGGTTTTTTAATTCATCAATTAATTTAAAAATGAATCTAATATTTTTTATTATTAGGGTGTGAAGATTGTAATAAGCTATATCAAAATGAAACCAATTGCCCAATACATCAAGTAAGTAGTATTATTGATCTAGCTGTACAAACCAGAGCTAGGGCATCATTACCTGCTACACATTTGAGAATTATGAAAATTAGAAATCAAGAAAATTTAAATAATAGTGAGTGATAGCATTTATGATAAGTATTAATAATTAAAAAACTAATAAATAATTTCATTTATTAAAGAGTTTGGTATATTTGCACGAAAAACAATTCAAAAGCGTACTCAGTTTGGTCCTTTAGAAGGTGTTATGGTCAAGGATGAAGAGTGTGCTGATGAACCTATCAGTGATGAGTTCAAATATCTATTAGAAGTTGATAAACAGTTTAGACGTATTGATGTTTCTAGCGAAGGTAAGTGATTTTAATGAATAAATAATACAATTGATTTATATTATTAATTTGAAATATTAAAAGGATGCAACATCTGCATTAATTGCCGTCTCCATTTTATTCAACAGATAATATTATAAATTTACGTTCTGTATTTTGATTATAATTTTGTAATTTCTAATATTAGAGTAAATTGATTTATTATCAAATTTAAAAATGTAAACATTATCTATACTCGGCTGTAATTTTTTTTTCCTGCAATTTGAATTACAATAAGAGCTATAATTATTTCTAAATTACAATAATTGAAATAGATATGGGTAGGTATATTGTCTTTGGAATTAAAATTGAAGAAAATATTGATGGACTACATTTTTCAATTGATCAATTTACTCTATAATATTAGAAATTACAATAAGTTATAATCATAATGCAGGGTGTAAATTTTCTTTATTGATTGTTGGATAAACGAAGATATGTGGGTGTTATGTTACAAGAAAATTACTTTTTTGGGCTCTTGGAATTGATAGTAGTCTATTTAAGTATAGTGAATAAGCTATTCATTTTATTTACAGTAACATGTGTATTTTCCATTATCATATTTAAAAAAAGTAAATTTTTAATTTTCTTAGCAACTTTCATATGTGTAAAGGAAATAGACTGAAAATAAAGAAAATTTTTTATTAATCAGAAAATGTTATAAATTGTCATAATGATTTTATCATTTCAAATTTTATATATCCACCGCCAATATTTTATCTAACAAGTGATGTTCTTCCAACCCCCTTCCCCTAGGTACTGACCGAATTTTTTTTTATATCATAACTAAAATAAATATTACCTTTTTTATATTTTTTAATATATATTGACTGACTCTACTTTCTTTGTTTTCAAGTTTAAATGTTATTAACCAATTCTTTACAAATGTTACTGTTTGAGACTGAAATATTTAACAAAAGGATATTACTCTACTGTATTTTAATATTAATAGTTTGAAATGTACAAAGAAAAATAATATGGATAATGGTTATACCTAGTGAAAAGAGTGAAATATTTTCTTTTTTAAATGAATATTCATAGTTTCAGACTTATACATATATGTATTAAAGCTTTTAAGTATGCTGTATAGTCGTATTTTAAGTAGGTATGTACTTTAAAACCAGTAGAAAGTAATAGATAACAATTGTGTTTGTTTGAACAATAGACCTATGTGTTATTAATTGCGATACAATACAATACAGTATCAGTTACTGTACAATTATTATAGTGTTTTAATTGAAATAAACATATGTTATGCATTTACTTCTGTCTAAATAGGTACCTAACCAGTACCAACATATTGATACATAATGGTACATAATATAAAGCACTAGGTTATTCATTGTGAAATAAATTTTAATTTGTAAAAATTATTGATAAAAAGCCAAAAAGATTTTTTGTAAGTTTTCATTTGTGAGGAAACGCCTAGTTTTAAGATAGAAATAAATATTCTAATATTGAAAAATAAAACTAATAAAATGTACTTGCTACAGTTTCCTGAATCCTTGTCATGAGGAAACCTATTTTGTAAGTGTTTCAAACAAGTATAATTGTTTGAACTCAAAAAATTAAAAAATACAATATATGAATAGTTAGTTATAGTACCTATACCAAAATTCTGCTCCTTGGTAATTTTTCCGAGCTGAAGCCTATTTTTCATCTAATTTGCTGGGCTATATAACGTTAACTAAAGGTATTTTAAACTAATATCTCTACTAATATAGACAATATACCTACCTAGTGTATATATTATAATCTAGAGTTTAGACTATACCAAATTATTAATTAATCTAACTGTTATCTGTATAGTATAATATTATCTTGTCAGTGAATAAAAAACTGGTTTTTTTCATTGCAATAATACATAATGTTTTATTTTAATACGCGTAAGTATGATATTACGTGATTAAACATATTTTTATGCATGTTATAAAGTAGCGGTAAATAAAAAATCATTTTACTATTATAATAAATTAAATGATCGTTATTTTGTAATACCTACATAATATATATACAGTGGCGTACGCACGTTTTTTCGATGGGGCGGGCTTGGAAATAAATTGGTAATCAGTAGACACAAGATTAGGCATGAAAGAATAAAGTAGGTGCTATTTGAGTGTTATAATAAAATAGGTACCTACTATTAAAAATATATATTATAATGTATATATAATATAATATATATATATAGTGGCGTATTTATGGAGAGGGGGTCTAGGGGTACTGAAAATTCATGTTAATATCATTATATTAGTTTTCAATATATTTAGACCCGCACACCAGAAAAAAAGTTGAAAATACGTCACTGTTTATATATAATATATATAACATTGATAATATGAAAGATAAAAAATTAGAATTATACTGGCAATGGGGGGGGGGGACTTCAGCCCCTTAGCCCCGCTCTGCGTACGCCCCTGTATATATATGTATATAGGTATATATATAAATATAAACATATTTTACAAGTTTATGTTTAAAATTTTGTAATTTAGTAGAAAAATAGGTAAAAACATAATTTGTAGAGAAACATACAAAAAAACCACATATTATATTTACGTGTCAATGTACTTAATATATATACTTGTACGTACATATCTAAATACAATATATTGTATAAGCACATGTATGGCAGCCGTAGAAAGCGGTGTATCCGGTCTTTTAGTACAAGTTTATAGAAATGCATTTTTTGGTGAATGGATAATAATAATTGTTTACATCAATATATATTGTAATATATAGGTATAGGTAACCTATACCATTATATGTATGTATACGAATTTAAAGTTATAGGCATCGACTAGTTAAAACGTTAATCCATTTTATGCTTTTTAACTCAACTAGTTAATTACTTTTGCCATTAACTAATTAAAACTTAACTAGAATCGTTATTGTGTACTGAAGATGATAACATAGTTATCGAAATTTACAAAATAAAAGTAAATCATATTTTTGTGGAATTGAATTTTTTCATTTTATTTTAACTTAACTAGTTTCAATTATCATTGCATTAACTTATACATTTACAATATTGTATGAACATTTCATGTTCATTCGGTTGAATGAACACTTTGTGGAATGAGTTTGTTATACATATTATTTTAACCAAAATCCAAGTAGGTACAACAGTGAAAATTAATTTTCATGTTAATTTTAGTAGTATAATATTCGTGCGGACAGTTGATTTAAGCCTTTCAATAGAAGGCCAACGGAAGGCTTCCATAATAATAATACCCAATAATAAGGATAGGTATACTATAGATGGGTTAAAGTTATTTTTAATTAACTTTATTTAATTTTAACTTGAAACTTTTTAGCGAATTTAACTCGACTTATTTGAGTTATTTTAGATTCTGAGCGTAGGGTCGCGAATATTGGTTTTATATAATGATGTTTTATTTTGTATGTATATACTCTTTTGGATTGAAGGAGACAAGTAGGAATTTTAGGATAAAGAGCTTTGTGATAGAATATATATAGTATATAGCTATAGTTGGTACTTTAAACAGGTAATTTTTCGATTCTCCCAGTAATTTTCTTAAGAGTAAAGAAAAATTACCAAATATGAACAAAAATTATTATAAATCAGAAAACAATAATGTAAGAAACTTGTAATTTATTCTATTTATTAATACTAATAGCACTATATTAATCTGATAAAATTTCAAAATTTTTTAACAAATTTTCTTAATCGTATAAAATAAATATATTTTTATTTACTTATTATAATATTATTTATTTTATTGAACCTGCTGAAAATCTTGAAAAAGATTTTAATTCTATATATAAATAAATACCCAGTTTCTACAAAATAATTTGTTTTATTTAACAAATACGTATTTCGAAAACAATGTTCTCATCTCTCTGTTTTCAAAATACGTATTTGTTAAATAAAAACAAATTATTTTGTAAAAACTGGGTATTTATTTATATATATATATATATATATATAAATAATTCTACAAGTAACTCAACACCAAAATATTTAATTCTACTTTCAAATCTAAAATAATTATAATATTGTACAAATTTTAGACTCTGGGCGAAGTGAGGAATATATTGGTTTTACAATGATGTGTTTTTATTATTATTATTTATTTTTATTTTTTTGTCTGTGTACAAAATTTCTACCAAAAGGAGTACTTCGAGCTCTTAAGCTCTTTACAATCTTACCCGGTTTCCGGTAGCAAATTTCATCTAATTGGTACTTTAGAGAGGTCATTTTTAGATTTTTAATTTTTTTCGATAAACGCGTAAAAAAAACTATCAAAAAATTAGCATAAAAATCGAAAAACACGATTGTGGTAAAATTATTTATAACTCCGAAAATATTGATGCAAGACGTATGATATTTTCACCACAAACGAATATGCGTAAAATATTAATACAAAAATTTTTACCTATTTTTAGACTTTTTAAAGTAATATGCAAATTTGAGAAATTTAATTCATAATAGGCTTAATTTTAGCTTTTAAGACCTGAAAATTGTATACAGTGTTAAAAATATTCCATTCCATACAAAAAATTTAATAAATCGGTAGGTACAATATTTTTAATAGTCATTTCAATTTTTCATTGAAAATCCATTAAATTTTTTCGACATTTCAGTATGAAATGTGTTTGAATTTTGGGGAAATAATGGTTTTATAAATTTGAAATTTTTTCCAAATACATATAGGTATATTAGCACATTATAAAAGTAAAACAATTTTGGAATTTTTTTCCCCAATTTTAACTATTTCTAGTAATTTTCAGGTCATTTAATTCATAATAGTCTTAATTTTAGGTTTTGAGACCTGAAAATTGAATACAGTATTAAAATTATGTCATTCTAGCTACACACAAAAAATGAAAAAATTGGTCGATACAATAATTTTAAGTAGGTAGTTATTTAATTTTTTTCGATAATATGTATTATTTTGTTTTGAAATGTTTTCGAATTTCGAGAAAATAATGGATTTATAAATTTGAAATTTTTATCAAAAACGTATATATGTACATTATGAAGGCAAAAAAAAATTTTGAAAATTTTTAGTCATTTTTGGGTTACTAATAGCAATTTTCAATTTTGAATGAAAATCTTTCAAAAAAGAGTTTTGGCTTTTTTTGAAAATATGTATTTTTTTATCAAAAAAATAAAAGTGAAGTCAGAATTTGGCGGTGGGACTTTGATTTTATCAATTCGTTTAAGAGGTAAATTTTTTATTTTTAACTACAGTGTTCTATGTAGTCTAGTGGGAACTGACTGTGTTGTCATGTGCTGGATCCTTGTTTCGAACTTAACCTAATCCTTTGCTTCCAAATAGGTTTTTGTACTTTTTTAAACTTTTTTTGTTTGTCTTATTATATAATATATTATCATATATAATATATATATATATATATATTAGTATAATCTGCAGTAATTGTTAAGTATATCCACCGAAGCTTTGCTCAGAATAGTTTTTTTTTTTAGAAAAAAATGATTTATTATTGCTTTCAAATTCTGTGTATCCGTCATTGTTATCCTATCCAACGTGCGAAGTGCTTTCCGTTTTTTGTAAATCACCGTTTATTTATTGGTAATTATTTATATACTTTATTTCTGCAATAATTTCACTGTTTGTAAAAATATTATTATAATATTCACGGCAATTTAAAGAGTGTTAATTATAAATTACTTTTAAAGAAGAACATTGTAAAAATGTTATCGAACTGAAATATATATACCTGTATTATGTATAAAAAAAACACGGATTCGACTTTTCGACGAGTTTTTTTTAAGTATTTTATTATTAAGTAGGTATGTATTCTTCTGCAAAAAAAAAAAAAATGTGGTGTAGTTTTACGTTATGTATATAACAATGCAGCATATATTTATGTTATATTCGTATAATATTATTTCAAAGAAAGTTACTGTGAAATGTTAATTATCCATCATATTTAAAGTTTATTATTATAATAATAGTTGTATGGGTTTTTTAATAACGTTTTAGAGTTGACTTCTTAATATTATAATGAGCTATATATATATATGTATATGAGTTTTGTGTAGTGTTCTTATATCTGTACAGGGTACATATACACATATATTATTAACGACTTCAACCTCTAATTCGTTTTCACACAAAGTCATTATATACGGTTTCTTCTAAATACATATTTTGATTCCTAGTTTGTTACTATATTCTATTTCAATTGTTTAATTATGTGGTTTATAATTGAAGTTTTCAAAACAAAAACACTACTTGCCCAAAAATCAAATTTTTCAGGAACGTAAAAAAACTGCTCTATTATTGACTGACTAATTTTAGCAATAGATTGTGTTGGAATTTAATATTCAAACAGTAAGAAATTACATGGACAATATGAGCCTCAAAAGTTGGTTAGATCTGGACAAGTGCTGTTTATTAGTGGAAAATGAATGGCGAGGATTTGATCATAGGAAAAAAAAAATATTATAATGCTGAAAATACTTTTCTAATATTTTAAAAACTAGATATTACGAGAATCATATTATTAAACATATGAAACATAATAACAATGACGCTAAATAAACGTGTCTTTTTTTTTTTTTGGGATCTTTTCTGGACTAGTGTTGTTTTTGTAGAACCAGTGTTTATTTCCGCGCGTATTAAAGGCGATATGTGTCATTCAGCAGTGTAGCGATTTCATAGCATTGAACAGTATAAAAAAATACTGCTAACTAATTTTTTCGATTTTTGGACAAGTGCTGTTTTTGTTTTGAACCCCTTATATTATTTCTGTTTTTAGATACTCGTAATACGTTCTCAAAATTAATTACGATTAATTTTTCGTACTGATAATTGTTTAATAATTTTGTCATTTCAATATGGTATAAATTGTAAAATTCACGGTTAATAAATAATAATTAATAATATATTGTATATGTATATCATAAGACTAGTTTTTCTAAAAATACTATAAAACATACAATTCAATACTAATAAGTGATAATAAATGACACATTTGCAAATATCAGTGTAAATAAATAAATAAATAAATAAATAAATAAATAATAAAAAAATTGAATAATAATAGGTACATAATTTATGGAATATAGTATTCGTATGCCTAAATTACTAAAAGAGTATAAGAATGATGGCGCATGCTTTATATAACAATATATAGTATGTAATTATGTACATATTTTTGACATGATAAACGATAAAAAAATAAAAACGAAATGAACAACAACGCGAGTTTTTGTTTGCTTAGATATTAATAATAACAATCAACGATGAGCTAGTATAATAATATGTCGATTTTTCATGCAAGATTTCAACAAGTGGTAACATTTTGATTCCATTCATTTCGCACTGTATCGTGTATATACAATGTGTATGTTAAAATCGTGGACGAACGCAGGGAACTTTTTTGTGGTGAGGGAAAACAGGGGAGCTGAACAATCATAATCTTTTATATCCGTCGTGCCGTAAGCTCTATTTTCATTATATCCACGACCCTGGGTCTTAGAGTGGGCGTGAACAAAATTATTCTTTCGATTTTCCGTGATTTGCCGGAGAGAGGAGGTGAACTACGAAAATCCCCAAATGCATTTGCCTCTGATGAAATGTAAGTATAGCGATTAATAAGATAGTTTTTGCAAAGAAACGTATTTATACATATTATAATATTTATAATGATCAATGACCGTCGTAATTTTTGGATTTAATCGCACGATGGATCCATCCGTGTATTCCGACCCGTTCTCCGCGTTATCGTTTGTAGTAGGACACTCCGCCCGACGGAGGATGACTGCGATATGGCGAATGATTATGATGATGCGGATCGTGATCGGCGATTACGTCGTGGCTGTGTTCGGTGGGCGTGTTTTTGATATAGTATTTGTCCCTGGTGTACTTGACGAACGGTACGTGATGGTGGGCCTTGTGGTGGTGGTAATGATGGGGTGCGTAATGATCGGACTTGAGGAACGCATAAAATAATAGCAGTTTTCCGATGATCGTGGTCATCAGGGACAGGACAATGAGGATTTTGATTTTTGTCATCATCACTCCCAAAACGCCGGCAAACATGGTGCCAGCCGTGGCCAAGTAGCTCTGAATTCCTCTGCTTTCTGCAATCAGAAAATTATCGCACGTTAACGTCGTGTCGTTTAAATGCGGAGGGGGGGGGCTCAGAACGGGGAAAAACATTATCAAAATACTGACTGTCAAGACTATAACAACTCAAAAAAATTGAATAGTAAGTTTCACTATACTACAGTGAGAACATTTTCTTTTATCACATGAATGTATATAAAATATTGAACACTGGTTTTGTTAAAGAAAAATTCGTATTCCTACTTTAACTATTAATCGTTCTCCTATAAAAAAAGATTGATTTTTTCTTTAGTTTCAGTTTTAGTCTTGAACTTTAGGATGGCCGGTACGGTGTAACGTTTTTTCGAAAATAAATAAAATTAATTTTACTAGTTTTAACGGGAATTCGTTATATTTTGTTGTTTCGTATGCGAAATACGTAGGTATAATGGTTTTAAACAAGTTATTTCAGAAACCAACCGGTTAGGTTATATGATACCGATCGTGTTTTATGATTATTTTAAAAGTGAATTTGCATTCTGATACATTAAACGGTGAACTTGGTTGGTTGAACTCTATAACCTACTCAGTACATTATATACAATCGGTACCTAATATAGATTCTGTATTGTTATTTATATGTAGGTATATGGTATATTTGGTATGTTTTCTACTACCAAAATTGATTAAAACTCTTTATATTTACACATTTTTGAAATAAAATTTTATCCAGTTGGATTGTTAAAGAAATAGTTTTTCGAAATTACTAGCAATTTTTAACAAGTATCTAAGAACAAATTACCGAAAAATGGCGGAAAACGTGCGTTTGTTAAAATGATTTACAGTTATTTACTCGTAATTCCAAAAAAAACGGATTTATTGACGTTATACATTTTAGAATTTTGTTTTATGATAATTGTTATTTATTACTCCAGGCTCCGCTTAGAATAATTTATCACATAAGTTATTACATCTACTACCTACAGTATCCAACAAGCGATGTGCCCTCTACTACAAATCCGGATTTTTTTTTATGTCAAATGTTTGTGCTTAATTTTTAAATAATTTTTGGGTAATTTTATTCATCAATATTGTATGGTATTAGTTATCATTTATTTAGATTTTATTCTCGATATCCTTGTTTTCTTCTTTGTAATTTATAAATCATAAATGTATAATATAATGATGGGCACTATCAAACTATTGGGTTGATACTTAATATTATTATTAATAAACTATTCGGTAGTAGTAAAATCAATCAATCATTTTAAACTATTTGGTAGTCGAACTATTCAATAGTATGATTGGTATAGTTTATATCAAATTATTCAGTAGTACGATTATCGATAATTGTATTATTTAATAGCTCACCGAACATCGATAGCTTACCGAACTATTTGATAGTGCATGATAACAAATACCTATTATTGAATAGTATAAACTATGTGATAGAACTCATCTCTAGTATAGTGCATACAGTCCAGCGTGTAAACTATAATTACATAAATTGTTATATTATTATTTTTATTATGTGAAATCATATGAAAAATCGCGTAATATTTTATCGTTGTTTATATTATTGTTATTATGTATTATATATCTATCTAGTACCTATTGCAAATTAATAAAGTACACGTGCTTCGTTTTATGTTTTGTTCTTAGAGTCGTGCTCATGGGGTGGGGGGGGGTCATATCCCCCATGGCTTTTTTTTTTCTACGGATTTCAACATAAATAAAATAATACTATTTTATTTTAATTTAACATTTTATATAATGAAATTCTTTAATTATAGATTAGTTTTACTACATTCCTAAGTACGTATAATAAATTATAATTGTGTATGAATGAACGCAGAACAATACGGTATATGAACATTATTATTTATATTGTACTCATAGTCAAATTTCAAATTTACACAAATGACCTTTTTTATAGTGATTTCTCAATTTTTGGGAAAATATCCCTCCCTATTTTAAAATTCAGAGCATGCCACTGTAATTGTTTGTATTTCAATTTAAGAGCTATACTAGTAAATAGGAGATTTATAGAACCTAATTAATTGACTGTTTTTTGTATATTTTATATAGTATTTTATATTTTTTTTTTTTTTATATTGTATTCTTAGGTCTATAAACCATCCATAGTTTTGAAAATATTATAGGGGTTATTCTTGATATACGATACGATAAAATAGGAAATATTTTACCTACACTATAAACATACTTTGGAAAACTGCACAAACTATATGTTTGTTAAATATTTTAAT
Source organism: Pemphigus obesinymphae (assembly GCA_025469235.1). Classification (NCBI taxonomy): domain Eukaryota; kingdom Metazoa; phylum Arthropoda; class Insecta; order Hemiptera; family Aphididae; genus Pemphigus; species Pemphigus obesinymphae. Next base: position 19,697 of record JAIPRL010000685.1, read on the forward strand.
ATATAATACAAATTATTCTAATAATTACAGTATAATAAAATATAGAATAACTATTTAATATTATATAGGTACATGTATTTATATGTATAAGTTTTCTGTTTTTATTTTTGTGCGTCATTCGAAAGCGAAGAGCATTGCATATTTTTTTATTATTTTGTATATGGAAGGAATGATATAATATATTTTATGATGAACGTGTGGAATACGAAAGGCTTGTAGTAATCTGGCTTTATGATTATAAACAAATCTAAAACAACAACAAATACTTTATCTACTAAAGTAGAAAAGGTTTTGAACTTTCGTTAGTAGTTGAAGTCTCGATTTTGATAAAAGTAGACAATCGAAAATGAATTATTTTCTAAGTTGCCAGAATAATTATTATCTAGTTCATATATTTATATTGATTTTAGAAATGATCTTGGAGATTATTTGGGCAGAACAAAAGTATATGAATTGTAATATGTCTGAGAGTTATTTCTAAAAGTGTTTATTTAAAAAGAATTTGAGTGGTTTGTATATAGTTGTATATTCTAAAAATGAAAGCGAAATATTTAATAAATTACATTTTTTTGGTTTATAAAAATATGGAGTAAAATTGTGGATTGAATAAGTTTTATTATTACTTATTAGTATCTCGGAGTAATATACTATGTTGAAGTATTATGTGAAGTTAGTTCCTTTGTCACCATTAATTTTTTGTTTTTACTACATACTATTTTAAATAATAATCTCGCCTAATATGTGATTGGTATTAATCTTTCTTTCAATCTGTTTCTAATTTTACACTTTTTCATAATCACGCCCAGAAAATGCACATGTATATTTTTATAATAAATTATTTCACTATGAATTTTTATACCGGTAAACGGTAAACATGATATAATTATATTTATTTTTCTTAATATAGAATATATAATATTTTATTTAGTTTCATATATTTTGATAAAATCTGTAACGAAAATTTTTTAATAATTATATACCAAGTTCTTTGCAATATAGTTACTGTAATTTAAATCTAAATAAATAGTAATTAAATTAAATATTCATTAAGTGGTTAGTATATAATATCATAACACTAATTTTTAATTATATGCTGAAAGTACAAGTATTGCTCAACCATGATACCTGCAGGTTGTTAAGATATCTTGCTGTATAGTCAAGTCAATTTAATTCTTCTCGCAGGCATATATGATATTTTACATAATATTATTTACTTCTAATTCTAATATAACCTATACTTTATTATTAGTATATTTGCATTATTAAGTATACTTGCAGTTCTCATGCACTTTTATAGGTTTTCATTTGGGGGATTGAGAGCGGCGATTATCTGTCTATCTATCTCTATAATACACGTAACAGCAATTTAGACGTCTTATATTTCTGACTTGCCGATCGATCTAGTGATGTGATATGGATTATAAAAATTGATCCGAATTTGTTGCAAAGTCTACTTTATATCGACTATCCCACATTTTCGATTTTATCCTTTTAAGTCCCACCAGAATTAGTTAAAAAATTTGGATATTTAAAAATTGCCTAATGAATTTTTATGAAAAACAATTTAAAACTGGGAAAGTCGTTCTAAATAAGACTTCAAAACGAATTTAGATTAGTTTTCAGAATCCTTATTGTACTAGATCGATTGATACGTTGAAATAGAAAATTTCAACATTTTTAGGAGCTTGTTACACGTGTGATAGAAAAATACTGAAAATAGAGGGGCTTGAAGTTAATACTACATCGTTAGCAGAATTTTTTAAAACCTATCCAACAATATTCATATTGATTTGTTGGACATTATTGGAAACTTGTTGGAATTTGTTGGAGCCCACCTTTTTACTTATCCTGCGTTAAACATTGTACTGCTAACTTCACACTTAGTATTAAATTTTCCATAAAACTGTTAAAAAAACATTCCAACAATGTTTAAATAGACTTGATATGGACATTGTTGAATACTTGTTGGAATTTGTTGGAGCCCTCCCTTCTACTATCCCATGTTAAATTTTCCAAAATTTTTTGAATTTATTATTTTGTTAAAGTCTTACTTTTTTTATATCAGTTATAACTTTTTATTTGTTTATATAAATTTATTATACTGGAAAGTAAAATCATAGTTATAGTATAAAAGTTTCATATAAAATATTAATTCATTAGGTTTTCCTATATTAATTAAAATTATACAATTTTCGTTTTTTAAACAGTAAAAATATGAACACAAAAAGCTCCTTCAATAATCAATAAGGTAAAAGTAATTATAAAACTATAAAAATAATAAAATATAAATTATATCTGTGTGTAAATGGATATATGGATATTGGGAAGAGCATGATGATGTGGCTTCCAAGATACAACGTTGTAGTGAAACAAAAATGGTTAAGTCACATGCTATTTTATACATAAAGATATAATTTATATTTTATTATTTTTATAGTTTTATAATTTATTTTTATCTTATTGGTTATTGAACGAGCTTTTTGTCGTCATATTTTTACTATTCTGAATGAAGTTAAAAATATTCTGATAATCCACTGATATACTTATTATATTATGTGTTTCATTTTTCTAAGTGATTGAATGACGTGCTATTTACATTTTTTGATTTTCTAAATATAATTTTTATATTCGAAGGAAATTTTATGAGTAGATAGGAATCGTTTTTTAACTGCAGTCAATCTTCATTGGTTTAAAATTTTAAATAATAATAAAGAATCTTGTCCAAAATTATCTATATGATTATATAATGTATATATTTATTATACCCATAACATATTTGTATACTATGTATATTTAATATATTTATGCTATATGAATATTATAATATGTATTTTTTCATATTATTTCAATATTGACAAAAATGTTATGTATATGATGATATTAGATATATTGTATAATAAATTGATATAAACAAATTAAAAGTTAGAACTTAGATATAAAAAAAGTAAGATCTCAACAAAATAATAAATATAAACATTTTTGAAGAATTTAACGTAGGATATTAGAAAGCTCCAAAAAATCCCAACAAATATTCAACAATGTTCATCAAGTCTATTTAAACATTGTCGGAAGGTGTTTGAACGGTTTTATGAAAAATGTAATGCTAAGTGTAAAGTTAGCAGTACCATGTTTAATGCGGGATAGGTAAAAAAGGGGGCTCCAACAAATTCCAACAAGTTTCTAACAAATCAATATGAATATTGTCGGATGGGTTTTACTGATAACAATGTAATGCTAACTTCACGCCCCTGAAAATTGCCGCTTCCGATCCCCATAAATGCAGTTGACTATAAGGCAATTTATATTATGCACTCTATGGGCATGCAGATGATGGATTTATACGTATATTATATATTTTGTGGGTTCTAACTTTTTTTTTAAAATTATATACATTTGTAATTATACAGTTGTAACATAGAAGTTATTATAATTTTGTATTATTTATAGGTAGGTATATACATTAACTATAGTGATTGTTATAGTTGATCATTTTGAGTTATTGCCGATTCTCGTATCTTTGATATAAATTATAAAATTTTCACTCTCTTATGAATGTTTATGGATCTCAATGAATGAATTGTTATATTTTTCATTTATAATATAATATTTTCCGGAACCATTGATTTGGTGGACGGTATTTTTATGTTTCAAACTATATGAAAAAAAAACAGTTAAAATATTTTCTTTAAATATCTGTAAATATTACCCCAATAGAAATGTGTTCAGTATAGTATATGGATGTATATTATTATGAAATTATCATATTATTTATAGTATTTTAATTCTGTATAATGTTAAACAATGTGTTTATTTAAATTGAATTAACTGTATTAAACCGTTTTTGTTTGAAGATTATTATCGTTTTTCTCAAGTTTATGGTCGAGTAGGAAAACATTATTAATGAGTCTAAAGGATGTATTGCCGTTGGAATAGTTAACGAATTAATGTATGCGGTTAAGTAATAATTATTATATCATGTACCTACCTATTGCGGAACAAGCAAACATTAAAAACAGTATTTTATGCATGTAGGTACCGCATATATTATTAATATTAAATTTTTAATGGTTAATAATTCTATTCATATTAAACAAATAGCGCATATATTTTTATAATTAAATAAAAAAAATACCATGTTTATCAAGACCAGGGACCGTTATTATACTTAGGTAGGTACCCGGTCCCCTGCATATATAAGCGAATGAGTAATCTTGTTTCTGGACAAAATCCAAACAAATATCGAATAGAATATACCGGTTATATCACTAAAAGTAGGATATTATGTTAACATGATCGTTTTATAATCTATTTGATGATAATATAAAAATCAATAAAAATTATAGGTTCCTCCACCGGTCAAGAAACATTATATTAGAATGTAACTTTTAATTTTAATATAACTTACCAAGGAGATAACATATGATATTATGATAATCTAATTTTAAATTAAGCTTCATATATTGTTTAATTAAAGGATATTTAATTGGATTTTTGTGGGTCATCGAATGTTTAGATTTCTCAATGGTTTTCTTTCATATGATATACGAAATAATTATTTTATTTCTTCGTATAATAAACAACTATTGAATAGGCTTATTGAAAAGTCCTTAAATCATTATTTCCGGCCGAAAAAATGTATGGATTATGAAAACAGCTCAATGTACTGTATTTCCATTTTTTTAAAATTTTTAACGTCGAAATGTCGAGTGTTAAACACGAAAATTATGCTATACAATGTTTATATAAATTAAAGAATATGAATGTTTTTTTTTTTTTTTTTTCTGTAATAATAATATAATAAAACAATATACGTATAATATTTTGAACTTACGTATTTGATGTTTGGCGCAAAATTCCGGAGAATACGAGCATACCGTTTTCGTGATGTAATCTTGGATGAACCGGGCAGCGACGGCCGTCGCGTTCTTCTGCAGTTTAATCCCTGTGTCGTCGTGCTCCCCAGCGGCGCTCACCGCGTGTTGCCCATCCTCTACCGGCACCGGCCCCGTCGCCGTCGCCGCCAGACTCGCAGAGACCGCGAAACCCACCACCGCCACGACTGTAACCGCACGCATAATCATCTCGTACAATGTACTTTAATTTCGTCGTAATGTTACAATATACGGTCACGGGCACACCGCACGTACAAACACGATTTGCGAAATATTTTTACAGTTATTCCGAGAAGCAAGTTTACGGGGTTTTACTGGAAACGAAAAAACATATTTACTATTATTTATTAAAATAATATGCGTGGTCGTGTACGCGTTTCCTTATGTTATTATAACGGTATCGGCGTCGAGACTACCGCATGCGATCGCGTTCACGTGCAGAATGTCCGTTTGCCAGTCATACCCCACGGATACCATTTGAATTTTGCGGCAGATTTTCAATTTCGAAAACTCGCCAAACTGGTTTCCTCCCGTACACTGATGCGCCCGGCCAGGGGGACCCGACGCGCGCGTTTCCGTCCGGTCTCGTGCGCGGCCGTATCATCTGCTGGACACAAAGTTTATCTGGGTCATAGCCCTCGGCCCTCCGTAGTCGTCGTAGTAGTCCCCCGGACGTGCTTCGATTCACAACGATCCAGACACTTGCTCTGTCGGCCTATGATAAGTTTCCCTCTTATTATTATTAGTGTTTTTTTTTTTTTAGACTACCTTCGATTAGAAATGTGGTTACAAAAAAAAAAAAAAAAAAATCATGATTTTCACTAGCGACCTTGAGATGGGGGGGGGGGGGAGAGATTTATCGGTTTGGTTTTTATATGTACTTGCCCATATCCGCCGGTAGTTGATACCTTTATATGTATATACTCGTATTATATAGTAATGTACAGGTATTACTACGCGATTTTGATTTCGAACTTTTAGTTTGCCAACGTCGTTTCCCTCCAATAGTATTGACATCGTCCAGTTTGAAACTGTGCGGAATACAATTTAAAAAAAACCATAAACAAATGTATAATATGGAAGCGAGCTCGATTGATCAATAATTTATCCTACTTCACTTAAAAAAAAATCTATATTTTTTAAATTTTTATCTCAAATAGTTAAGTATTTTAGTCAACCACTTAACTACAACGTTTAAATGTTCATTATATTGTGACGATCAACTTATATCTTTACCGTTAATTTTTATATACTTCCAGTTAAGTTAATATAAAGATCGAATAATAATTTATTCTCATCGCAAGTTTATTATACGCATAGGTATACTATCGAAGTTATTAAATATTTGAGTTAAAGTATATTTAAATACTTTTTCTAATACATTTTTATAAAGTAGGCCTATTTATAATAGTATTTTAAATACATATCTTTATATCAAATAATTATTTAATTACATTTTATTACTAAAAAAATCAAATTTTCTTTTGTCACCGCGTAAAATTGAAATTAGAGAATACATTTTATTTGCCTACTAATGTTATAGTTTCATTTCTTGTTGACTTCAATATGTGAATATGATATTGTATGGAAATATTAATTCCATTAATATTAGGTATATATTCTGATGCAGAGTAATTTTTTTCTGGTATTTTAAAACGAAGCTTCGTAAGTTTTAGGTAATAGGTACTGATTATTTTAATGTAATTTTAATTTTGCATTTTTTGACAAATTTATCTTAAAGTCTATTTACCGATGATTTTACAGAATTTTCGAGTTTTTGAGCATTTATTATAATTTATTATATTATTATTTATTTTTTTACAAATATTAAAAATAAAATTAGAATAATAGGTATATAGGTATATTTAAATATATTTTTTTCTGAAAAAAAAATGTTAAATGCATTTTTGATATTTTAAAGTCATTTTTACATGTTTATAGAGCAATTTTTTTGGAATTTTTAAGTGCATGAAATCTCAGTCTTAATAATAACATTTTTAAAATGGTTTTATTTTTACAAAAAGTGGAGATGATTTCATTGAGTTTATAACTAATTATTTACAAAAATTAACATCAAATCTAATTTCAGTTTGGGATTTTATCTTTCAACTTTTCGAGTGCTTGAAACATATTCCAAATATTTTTTAAAGTATTTAAAAAGCTGCAGTGTTTAAATAAATTTTTGAAGCCAGCATTTGAGTAGTATTGTAAATACTTTTTTTTGAAATATTTAAAATGTAAATAATCTTTTAATTACTTATAGAAATTTTTTTTTACAACTATGTATAGATATATATTTACCATTCATACAGTTTAATATACTGTATAATAAATAAATAACATACTAACTAATATAATGGTTGGCAACTTGAAGGACCGCGAAAAGAAAAAAATATAAAACGCTTTAATATATTATTTTAATTAAATTTATATTAACAAAATAATAAAATATTGCTATTACGATGACGAATATTTTTTCTGGACTTAGTTTATATTATTATTTTAATCATCGGGATTTCAATAAAAATTACTTGCCGATCTCTGTATTGTGCTATATTATATATATAGCAATATATTAATTATTATGCGTTTATGTATAAGTACACTTTTTTATTTTGTATACACTCGTTATTTATTAAAATTAACTTTTCATATCAATTCAGTTAATATGTTTCCCATTTGAATTTTTAACTGAAAAATGTTGGGCGAATTCAACTTAACTTGTTTGATTTAATATTTTTCATTAACTCGTCGTTTTTGAATTTATCTGATTTTTATTGTGTTACATAATACAATAGATTTTAAATTGTAAAAATAAAATTCAAATTTTAGTTTAGTTATAAGTGGATGATAGCGTAAACAAGTTTTCAATACAAAAAACCTTTAATTAATCAACTTATAAACATCTTAGAAATATGAAATAAAAATATTATATAGCATTCTAGTCACCTACGTAACTATTTTCCTAAGTGTTAATTTTTCTAAAATTTTTTAAAGTTGATTTTTTAATAATTTATAAAACGTTTTTAAATGAGTATGTGGGAAAACAGTTATAAGTACGCATACGGCACTAAATAAATTGTTTATTTTTTTTGTTTTATCTTTTTATAGTATTATAATGTTAATTATAAAAATATAATAGACATTTGAAATTAATATTTTCAATAAAATTGTATAAAATAAATGGGAAAAAAAATTATAATAATACATTAAAATTACATGGTAATAATTAGTATTATTCAAGAGGACGTTACCCCAATGATTTTCAGTAGTAAAAATATGTCTACAAAAAACGAAATGACCTATTTGTAATTTTAGAGTTCAAACACCTTTGTCCAAATTGATAGAAAACAATATTTTAAAGACAATCTTATAGGTATTTTGTAAAATATTAATTGGCAAAGAAGTTACAGTGATTTAAAATTTAAAAAAAAAAGTGTTTATAAATTCAATATTGTGCTATTAGAGATTAGAGAAGAATGCTTAAAAAAAAGCTTATGAGATCGTATCTGAAATTTTATCTTTTAAGTATTTTATAATAGGCGTTTTAAATCTACAACTAGTTAAAATATATTTTCGATTGTTTTTTGATTGAAACACATGATTAAATGTCGGTGGATGAAGTGCGAGAGAAGCGTCAGGTGTTTTGTGTGATAAAAAGAATCACTATTAGGTTAAAATATAAACTTTATAAGGTAGTGGTGAGACCTGCAATGATGTATGGAACAGTGTTGGACAGTAGATAGGAAGATAGAATAGAGAATGAGTATAGTAGAGATGAGAATGTTAAGGTGGATGAGTGGAATTACTAGAGCGGGTAAAATAAGAAATGAGGTAGTACAGGAAGAGTACACTGAACAACATATATCTGAGATTTCAATAAAAGTATAGATTAATTTAATAATATGGTTGTTGATATACGTCCAATAAAATGTTTGTTGATTTAGAAATAAAACATTTGTTAATTTAACAGCAAAATAACAAAACGTATTATTGATTTAACAATATCTTTAATTAATGTCTTAGGTAAAATTGTCCAATTGAATACAAATTTATTTGAATTAACAAATATTTTGTGTTAATTTCTTTCTTTTTTCTTCGTAGAACAAACGCCCATTTGTTAATCAAAATAGTCAATTTAAACTTCGATAGTAGACAAATTGATGGAGAATAGAGTTTAAGAATAGAATTAAGATAGCTTGGGCGCGTATTAAGAAGCAGTAAGATTAGTGAAGAAAATGTATGTTGATGGAAAGTGGGAGTGAGGAAGACTGAAAAGATGTGAAGGGATGTGATATGAAGAAAGTGAAGGGCAAATTAAGAAGATACGGGAAATAGAGTTAATCGGAAGTGTAGGACTGGGGTGGCTGATGACCCCAAATAGTTGGGACAGAAGACGACGGAGAAAAAGAAGAAATAATTGATAAAAAGATAAAAATCCGTATATCGTATTTAGAATTCAACGGCGGAAATTATATTATACGACTAGCGGTCTTCTAGAGTTATTTTTTTGATAAACAAATTATAATGAATAATTTAATAATTATTTGTAAAAATAGTTTAAATATTCATTTATGTTTATATGAGTTTATTTATACACCTATCTTATTTATCAAAGATATTTATTATACCTAGTCTACATATTTTAATAACTAAAAAACGACCGTTAATTTCAATATAAATCATAAATAGTTTCAGATAAATCACATAAATAAAATTATGGTCCATAAGTTTTTTGGTATCATCATAGAATGATCATCACTCTTTAAAAGTGACATCGAAAATCCAATTAAGGTTAGTTTTTCATTTTTATCTTATTTAAATATTCTAAAAAATAAAAATGAATACATATAATTCTTAATTAAGAGGATGCTTGGTAAATCACCCTACCTATACCTATACTAAAAACATTACTAATATACTTAAAATATACTCTAAAAAAATAAAAAAGTTATGTTACTAAATAATTAATTATCACTACTTACCTAACAATATGTAGGTACATATTAATGGAATGGGCCGAAAATTGCAGGTAAAAAAAAAATGTGTGAGATAAAAAAAGGTTATATATCATTTGCGCCGGATGATATTTAGGGGGTATACATTGATTGCGATAGACGATATTGAAGTACTTACATGGTTGGGTATACTCTATTTACACATATCGTATATCATACACAAGCGACGAAATTGTCTACACGTTTTCAACATTTTATTTTCGTATTTTGACATTTTGAAATTAGAAATTGATGGAAACAAAATATCCGACAACGAAAATGCGATAATATGCTAGTGTTATCTGGTGATTAAGTTATGTTGTACAAATAATTTTACTTATAATTACATTTTTCAAATAAATGTTATGTAGTATTGTTCCGTAGCTCGTGCAATCGTCGTTTCTCGTATAGTCGTTCGAATGTGTAAAAATTGTATAAATACTAAAAAAATTTATTTAAATTGTTTTTTTTTCATGTTTTCATCTGCATCACATTTTTTTAATTTTTCTTTTTAATTATTGATTTTTGTTTTACTCTATTTTAGTAAAATGAATATTAAGTATAATGCATTTTTAAGTAGTTTTATTGATCTAGAAACATGCGTATAAATATTTTTATGAGCATTTTGTCAAAGTTTATTAAGTTTCAGCACCTTATAAGTTACCTATTAAATTAATAAATAAATATTAGTAAATATTGGTTTACTACGGAGATTTTGTCCGGGCAAACCGCGTTTTGGAACACTGCGCCGTTGCATACATATAGCTATAGCGTATACCGTATACCTGATATTTTACTGGCCCAATTGATGTACGAGTACCTATACCTTTGTAATCCGTAAAAAATTCACTGGCGCAAGCGATGTATACATTACAGGTAGTCTAACATTTTCGACGCAATTGATGAACACCGTAATGGAATATCAGTAATCAGTCTATTAAAAATACTTTTAAAAAATTATTTCAGTAATTTAATAGTTACTTGTATTTGTGTAAAATATATTTTAAATTATTTTAAATTATTCTAAAACAATATTTTACGGATACCTAAAAATGATTTAAATATACTTAATTGAATTTTTTTGTATAACAAGTAATTCGATAAGACGATCGTCGTATTTTTCAGTGAACGTGACAGTGTAGTTGCCTATTTTTAAATCCTTAATACGCTTGTTGCGACTTGTGTGTTTGTTCAAAATATCGAAAGAAGTCAGTATGATATAAATTAAGTTTATAGTCGGGTTTAAACTAGAACGAATTTATTAATATGCGTTTGAATATATAATAATATTATATTGTATAAACCATATTATAATTATTTTTTCAACTAACAGTTTTACCAATTTATAAGTATGTCTGTGTATTAATTTTATTTTTTTAAGAAGAATAGTTGGCCTTGCTGAACAAATTGTGTGGGGTCTATGAGCTTACATTAATAAATATATGTATATATAGGATAGTTCTTGTAAATCGATAAAACAATAATAATAAAAGAAATAATTGTACAAAACTAAAATATCAATTTAACAGAATTTATTCTATTTATTCAAGTAGAAGGTACCTACCAAATTCATGTTGTTGTCGATTTTTTTTTTGTGTGGTTTTTATTAGGTAATTTCATTATTCTTACTCAGAGCCGTAGCAAGATTCGATAGCACCTTTGGCAAAGAGCCGAATTTCCGCCCCTAAATTGTTAACGAAGAAAAAAACACTTCTCATTCCTTAAAAATCCAGTTAATAAGCAAAAAAAGAAACTCATCGACTTACTTTTACAAGATTTTGCCCGTCGAATTTTTGCCCTCCCCCCACCCAATCTTAAAAATTTAGGGATGTAGGTATTATTGAATTTCGAATTTTGCGCCTCCTTTTCTGTCGCGCCCTTGGCCTGAACCAGTTTCGCCAAGCCCTTGCTACGGCTCTGTTCTTACTACATTATATAACTATATAAGTAGGGAACGGATTTATATGCATTAAAACCCTTAAAATATGCTTTAAAAAATACTATAATATGCTACAAAATATGCATTTATTTTTAAATATACACTATGTATTTAAAATTTAATAAAATTGAAAAAAATTTATTAAAAAAAAGTATTAAAATCAAACAAATTATCAATTAATTTCGTTATCTTCACCAATAACATTCTCAGTTTACAAAAAAAAAAAAAAAAGTAAATAAATAACCAACATTTAAATTGAAGTGTTATTTATTTGTTATAAAATTCATATTTTCCTTATTTTCCTTACTTTCTTATTACCTTATTATACATTTTTGTAACTGTAAATAGTACCAAATTCGAGAAAATCTAGTTAAAACCAAAAATATGCACTAAAAAATGACAAATATGCATTATATATGCAAAAAAAAACTTAAAAAGTTAAAACTATGCAAAATATGCAAAATGAAATTGGTGTTATTTTTATAAAAATGATATAAATCGTGCACATTTCTTATCAGATTTCAAATAGCTTATTCTAATAAATATATGCATTTACATATAAATCCGTTCCCTATATGTAAGTATTTATCTTATTAAAATAACCATTAAAATATAAAAAGGCAATTGCTTAGAATGATTTCTCATGAGAACGTATAAACTCATATTAGTTAAATATAAATATTTATTATAAAAAATAATATGTGGCTAGTGTTCAAAGAAATATTATAAGTAACAACTAGTTTTGACTGTAAGTTATCATCAGGTTGTATACGTTGTCAGGTTACTTATAGTCAGAGGATGACTTACAGTCGAAACTAGTTGTTACTTATAATATTTTTTGGAATACTTTTAGCGCATAACATTTTTTTATATATTATTTTTACTTACATATAAATTGTTATCTTTTATAATATATACTTAATTATATTTTTATAACAGTATTGAATTTTTAAATTAATTTATTTTTAATTTGAAATATATTTCATATTAGTTTATGATATGTATTATAATTAGGACAAACCACAAACGTTAATCAATGTATATTCTGTGAAATAAAACGAAGGGAAATAATTTTACGTGTACCGGGTAGGTATACTCGAATTTTATACGAATACGAAAATTATACAAAAATAAAATTTGCCCTCTAATTGAAATACGTGTATTACTGGTCTAAACAATATATTGGACAAATTAGACGAATTCTATATATAAATAGTATATATATTATACTGTACAAAGAAAAAATAACGAGTTTGGTATATATTTACGTGCTGGTCTATGTCGATTGTAGGTAATCATTTAGACTTGGTCGATATTTCGATTAATTCCGCTTATAATATAGATAATACCTACTTAGACTAGTTGGTTTTTATATTTGAACCATAGTGCATATTTAAATTAAATGTTTGTACTTGGAGTGGATTTCTATTATAGCAAGTAAAATTACTGTGATTACTGTGGATTTCATTGAATAAAATAATGTAGTATAAATTAGAACTAAAAATTGTAGACGTATTTGAAATCGACTTGATATAATTAATTACTTGATGATTATTGGGTACATAAAATTGTAGTACTTATATGAATATACTTTTGTTTTATATAGTAAAACTGTACCTAATATAGGATTTAATTCGAAAGTCCATCGTTCTAATTTGATTATATTAAATATACTATAAATATGTACTATACATACAGGTAGTAGATACTTTTTTGTAATTTTTTAATTTTTCAAAAAAGTCCCAAAAATCTTTCTTAAAAATGACAAACCTAAAATTAAAAATTTAATTAAAATAAAAAAATCCAGGAAGCACTTCGCATGTTGGGTAGGATAATAATGACTGATATATTGAATTTTAAAGCAATGATAAATCATTTCTTTCTAAAAAAAACGATTTTGAATGAAATTTCGGTAGATATATTTGACAACTACTGTAGATTATACTAATAATATATAATAATATGATAATATGATTTAAAATAATGAACAAAAAAAAGTTGAAAAAAAAAACAAAAAATTATTTCGATACTGTTGGCTCCCATTAGACTACATATGACTATAGGCAGTTAAAATAGAAAAAAATAAACCTATTAAAGAAACATGGTAAAATCACAAAATTTCAATTTGATATAACTTTATAACCAAGTCCGCCCGCTAAATTCTGATTTTGCCATTATTTTTTTGATCAAAAAAAAAAATATTGAAAAAATAAAAAATCAAATTCTCCTGTAAAGTAGAAAAGTTTTACATATTATTGATTAAATGTCTTAAAATTGAAAATTACTATTAGTAGCACAAAAATGGGTAAACATTTTGAAAACATTTTTCGCCTTCAGAATGTATTTTATACGTTTTTGGTGAAAATTTCAAGTTTATAGATCTATGATTTCCCCCAAATTACAACACATTTTATACCGAACTATCGAAAAAATTAAATGGGTATTCAATAAAATTTGAAATGGCTATTAAAAAATATTTTACTCACTGATTTTTTAATTTTTTTGTGTGTAGCTATAAATTGGTATACTTTTAACACTGTATTCAATTTTCAGGTCTTAAAAACTAAAGTTAAGCCTATTATGAATTAAATGTCTCAAATTTGAATATTGCTTTAAATAGCCTAATATTAGAAAAAATGTATCGAAAAATATTTGTATTAATATTTTACGTATAGTTTGTGGTGAAAATTTCAAGTCTTTAGTATTAATATTTTTGAAGTTATGAAGCATTTTACCACAATCATGTATACCGATTTTATGCTAATTTTTTGATAGTTTTTTCTTATGCGTTTATCGAACATTTTTTTCAAAAATCGAAACATGACCTCTCTAAAGTACCAATTAGATGCAGTTTGTGACAGTAATTTTAAATTTCAACAATAATTGATATTTAATAATTATATTTATTAATTATATTTTATAACGCTTAAGCAGGCAATACTTCAAATACCTATAAATTAAATAATAGACGATATCTAATTTAAAATTTAATATAGGTATATATATTTAAAGTATTAAAAATCAATGATGCTAAAACGATCAATTTTATGAGTATGCCGTTGTAGGTTTAGGTTACAATTGTTGTCAAAATTACAAATTGTTAAAATTAAATTTAAATCGATCTGAATATATATATATATATTTTTTTTTTATTAAAGATCATAAAATATATATAATATAGTTAACAATAGAATTTTTATTTTGATATTTTGAAAACGTTGGGTTTATTTTTATTTTTAAGAAAGGTTTTTTGAAAATCTACAAAAAGATAGATGTTTGCTCATATATATAGGTATATCATTTGACAAAAATATTAAATAGTACCAAAGTTATGACTTTCCAAATTAATTCCATGCGATATATAATATAATTATCTCATGTTTTTTGATATGTTTCGCACTTTGACACGTTCTATTCTCGTTAATGAATTCTTTCAATTGACAATTAAATGTTAGTAGGTACTATTAGTAGATCATAAATATACAAAGTTTTCGTTATATCTAAAATAAAAATTTGTTTTTTGAAGTCCAGGTATAGATGTTGAAAGTTAGTATTTCATTCTTCGGTCCTAGGTCAGAAAAGTGTATTATTATTAAAAATGTTTATTTGAAAGCAAAGATAAATTGTGATTCATAATTCGTAATTACAACATTCGTGTTAATTTTGAGGAAAGTTCAATATAATATTCATCTTCTCCGTCGTCCTTTTGTCCCCTACTATTGGGGTCAACCTCCCTAGTCTTCCACTTTATATTAACTCGAAAGTTCAATAAAATATACCTATATAAAAAAAAAGGTAAGTATAAACATTTTATTGGTTATTTTCACTGCATTTATAAAATTATTCCGTTATAAAAGGTAGTTTTATTGTACACTTAAGAAAATGACTGGTAATGTAGGAAAACGACTTCTTTAAAGAAACAATTTTTTTTTATTAAAAACGGCTCTTTAGTTAAAAATTTCTGCTCAATTTCTTCTATCCGGGACAATTTATACCGAAGACAAAAATTAGTATTATGTTAAAACTGATACATTATTTGCTTCTATCAAAATCTAAAAATATCTGTTAAAATAACTTGGGCTTTGTTTTTGAATATACAATTGATATTGGTTTCAAAATTAAACCTAATAGATCACTTACCTATATCTCTAACACACTTTAATTTAACTCAACAATTGAGCTTTTTATTATCTAATGATTTTCATTTCTTATAAATTATAATATAACATTGTTAAATTGTATACTCTCTTTTCGTGCGTTTCATATATCTTTTACATATACCTATACGCTTGTTTCGCATGTCTTATGGATCTTTATTTCATAAAATTTGATACTTTTGGATTATATTGTACACGTTGAAGTGATAGTTTTTAGATAGAGTTACAAGAAAAAGAAACATAGAATATAAAAAGATATTTTCTTTTTTAATACCAGCTGTAAGTAATTTGATATTAAATCAATAGTATGGTAGGTACCTATTACTGATGATAGTGATGTTAGTGTCTATTATTAGTGATTCGATATAAATAATTCGAATATTTCACTAATCGAATACTCATATATTTGAATAAATATATTTAACTGTATATACTGTGTACACTATTATAACTATATACTTAATTAATAAAATTTAAATTTATGAAATATACATCAGTATTTTAAATACCTACTGTTTGCTAAGAATAATAACACACATATTGGGTATGTTGATGAATATCTGGGGAATCCTTATACTAATTATTGTTTTATATTATTTATTTTAAGTAGATATACTATCGAGTATGGTATAACTATATATTGTAAATACTAAATCTGTGTGTAAAAACCTAAAGTTACCGCGTCTACCAATCGGTCATGTGTAGGTATTAGATTCTGAGCGAAACGAGGAATGTATTGCTTCTACGATGATGTGTTTTTTTATTTTATTTTAGATTCTGAGCGAAGCAAGGAATGTATTGGATTTACAATGATGTGTTTTTATTATTATTTTTATGTCTGTGTACAAAATTTCTACCAGAAGGTCTCCTCTGATCTTTACAAGCTTACTCGGTTTCTGGTATCAAATTTCATATAGTTGGTACTTTAAAGAGGTAATTTTTAGATTTTTCAACTTTTTTTTGATAAACGTTTTGAATAAAGTTTTGATAAACTTTTTAAGAAAAAATTATCAAAAAATTAGCATAAAATTCGGAAAACGCGATTGTGGTGAAACTCTTAATAATTCCGACGCTAGAGCCATGAGATTTTCACCACAAACGTATATACGTACAATATTAAAATAAAAAATGTTTACTTATTTTTAGGATATTTATAGCAATATAGAAATTTAATAAATTTAATTAATAATAGGCTTAATTTTAATTTTTAAGATCTGAAAATTTTATACATTGTTAAAAACATGCCATTCTAGCTATATATACAAAACAATTTTAAAAATCGGTAGGTACAATAATTTTGAATAGCCATTAAAATTTTTTTTTGAATACTCATTTATAATTTGTTTGACATTTTGGTATAAAATGTATTCGAATTTTGTGAAAATAATGGATCTATAAACTTGAAATTTACTTCAAATACGTATATGAGTACATTATAAAAGGAAAACAATTTTAGAAATTTTTTTCCTAATTTTAGCTATTTCTAGCAATTTTAACTTTGAATCATTTAATTCATAATAGTCTTAATTTTATGTTTTAAAACCTGAAAATTGAATACAGTATTAAAATTATGTCATTCTAGCTACACACAAAAAATTAAAAAATCGGTCGATACAATAATTTTAAATAGGTAGCTATTTAATTTTTTTCGATAATATGTATTATTTTGGTTTGAAATGTGTTCGAATTTCGAGGAAATAATGGATCTATAAGCTTGAAAATTTTACTAAAAACGTGTGTCCGTACGTTATAAAGGAAAAAATTTTTTTAAAATTTACCCTTTTTTGGCTTATTAATATCAATATTAAATTTTGAATCAAATTTGAGTTAATTCATAATATGTATAACTTTTTTACTTTACAAGATTTTTAGCATTTTTTTTTTTTTTATCAAAAAAATAATGGTGAAGTCAGAATTTTGCGATCGAACTTGGTTTTAAAGTTATATCAAATTGAAATTTAGCTATTTTAAGATGTTCGTTTATAAGGTATATATTAAGGTATATATATTTTGATATATTACATACAATAGTGTCACGTAGTCTAGTGGCGGCCAATGGTGCTTTCATGAAATTTTTTCATATTCTTCTAATAATTGTTTGCACTTTTTAACTTTTTTATTAATTTTATTATATAATATTATATCATATTATTAGTAAGTATATTCTACAGTAATTGTCAAGTATATCCACCGAAGCTTCGCTCAGAATCATTTTTTTTTTTAAGAAATGATTTATCATTGGTCTCAAATTCAATATACCTATCTGTCATCATTATTCTATGGCATAATGAAAAAAAATGATATTTTTATTAGTTAATTATTTTTCTTCATGAACACGAAAAATTACTTATTTTATCAAAAAAACCTATACTAAAACTTTTTAAAGATTTAAATTGAATTATATAATGATAAATATATTATATATGATTTTTGTTTATACACTTGATATAATATCTATATAATATCTTACTATAGTTTAGGAATTGTGGAAGTTATATGTTTCTAAATGAGTAGGTACTTATTTTTATTATTAAAGTACTATTGTAACTATTGGTTATTCTACACATTTAATATTATGTTTCTGTTGAACTAATATGATTTATATTTGTTTTAAAGTCTATTAAACGCTAGAGGGTTATTCGAACATTTCTTATAGGCGATTTTTCTTATTATTCTTGATAGGAGATTTTTAAATTTTGATTTCTCCAAAAACAAAATACGATCGAATTTGTAGTACTTATATTACAACTTTATTAATCGATAAACGGGCTATTTTTTTTTAACTTCCGGATATGGAATTTAATTATAGACACTCCTTCAAAGTTATTCATCAAATTTGTTTTTATTAGAAAAGTGATTATTATTCATATAGGTATACCTCCTAACCATAAAATAATTTTGGTAGATTGAATTATACTTAGGTATACGACCGGTGTACCTACAATGTTTGTATATTTTTTATTTTAAGACTGTCTTGTTAAATTTAATTGATATTAGCCCCCCAGTAAACTTCTATTTTTGTGAATTTACTTTTTACTGCATTCTGGGTATGTATATACATACATGTATATTATTAAATACTTAAGGCAATATAATATATGATAGTTATATCCATGGACACGTAAGAATCTACAAAAGAGAAAGTGAAATTTTAAAAACTACTTATTAAAAACCGATTAATATAACATATTGTATGTCTATTTGTCTATTTACAAATTACAATATTTTAGTCGCAATAATAACGTTTTCTTTTTAATTTATATTTTTGAGTTTATATTATGTATCTACGAGAGAACTATTTCTTTGCCAGATATATAAGTAGTCGTATTTTACAATTGAAGGGCTCGGTGCAAAAACCGTCTATGTCCACATTTTTAAATGTTCAGAAATTGATAAAAAAAAAAAACTGTCCGAGAAAAAGATACGTAGGATTTATTTTTAGGAATCTTAGTTCAATTACTTTTAATACCCCAAAAATCAATAAACAAATAATCATTGGTAGTTCATAATATAGATGATCGATATTCCATGTAATATTTTCTATTATTAGGCATTATATTGTATGTACCTATTATATATCTGAGTATCATGGGTACGGTATTCAATACAAGGGGATTCTTTTTCTCAAAAATTAATTTGCACCGTCAATTTTTGTTTCTTTGGATATTTAAAATTTTTTTTATTTGACATAATATTATATCATTTACAAATTATAATATTACATATTTGTAGATACTATATTTTTTTAGGTTATATAATTAATATTTTTATCTTGGAAATATTTGACTTATTTTGAATTATTTTTTTTTGAATAGCAACCTGTATCTATTTAACTTTATACTCTTAACGTAAAATATTTTTTCTTCAAAATTTGATATATACAGTAGTTTTTTGAATTTTTCATGATCGACTTTTCGACCAGAAATCTTATTCTAATACATTTACACAGGTTAGGTACTTTTTTAAAAAAAAAACTTTATATTGTCGTGTAACTACGAAAGTTGTTAAAAAATAAGTTTACGATAAACAAACAAAAGAGCTTTTTTAAATGGTTTTACAGTTAAAACACCTATTAAAAAATATAAAGACAATATTTTCTATATGACCTCATAAGTTTTTCATCGGTTCCTTATTCTATAACTCAATATGGAATGTATAAAAATCTTATTTTTTAGTTTTTAAATCACAGTTACTTCTTTGTTAATTAATATTTTTCAAAATCCCTTTGAGATATTCTCTAAAATATTATTTTCTACGAATTTGAATATATATGTATTTGAATGTATTTGAATTCAAAAATCACTTTAAGAGGTTATTTTATTTGTTTTTCGTAGAAATATTTTTACTACTGAAAATCATTGGTGTGGCATCCTCTTAATGATAGCGATTAAAATCATTCGAAGAAGAGAATAATTGATTTAACTACATATTTAACTTACTGATTTACATTATTTATTGTTTTATTATATTAAAATGTCACTATTTTTGATTTATGTATAAACTTTTAACGTTACGACTATATTTGTTTTCTAAGTTATTTTTTAGTAATATTTTTTTTTATTCCTATCGAGTTAAAATATACTGTTTATGTATACAATATTTTCATTTAAATATTTAAATATTATAAATACCTAGTATATTTCTAAAATCTTATATTATCTTCTTCACAAAAATATTTTTAATATTAATTTTCATTCAATACATATATTATGTATTGTAATTTACTACATAACATCGTACGCCTGTCCATTTATCTCGAAATTCTATACTGCGACGTACGGATAACGTGAAAACTGTTTCTGAATTACTTCTATAAACAGATGTGCTGCATACTATACAACACTTTTCCATTACTTTTATAAGTATTTAATTCACATATAAATAGGCACTTAGGAGGCAATCAAGTATTACGTTAGCACCTTGGCTAGAGAGGGTCTGTCATATGCTGACATTTACTAACAAGAGGGGGGGGGTAAGGATCATGCTAACGTCAGCAGTCCTAAGTCCATATCCTTTATTTCATTTCGTTTTATATACGTTTTAATATTTTATTATTATTATTATTGAAGGAGGTAGTCAGACTTAAGCTGACGTAATTAAGTATGGGGGGTCTATCATTTGCTAACATTTACTGACAAGTGGGAAAGGGGAGGAGGTCTAAAAAGGAAAAAAATGTAAATATTTTTGAATTTGAAATATTTGAACACATCCATAGTGCAAAAAAATAAGTAAACATTTGAAAAGGGAGGGAAAAAGAAATTTGAAACGCAAACATACATGAAGCAATAAAAAATAAACATTATTGTAACACCAATAGCTTCTTAACTCTGTTAAGAATCTAAAATATATTAAAACGATTACAATATTTTTAAAATTGGTACAACTATCACGATTAGTTTGCATTCAAACTACGCGATCAAAACTATATATAATAATAATATTTGAATCGTTTTTAGTTTAAAAAGTTTTTAAGAGCTTTCCTTCGTTCTTATGTCAATGTTTATGGTTTTAGATTCAATATAAATAAATTAAAAATTAAAAATATTTCTTGTCAACACTTTCTATTAACATTTATTACTAGTTTTGTGACGAATCCATTTATAGAGCTATATATAGTACTTTTGTTATATATATATGTATATTTTAATAGATACGGTGTGATGTGAATTATCAACCTATATTAAATTAATGTTCTTGTTTTATTTAATATATATAAACAAGTTGACGACCTTTATTAGAAAAAAAAAAATTAGATTTCTTTTCTGTAAAATACATGTGTATTTTATACTCGCGTGATGATTTCAGTCCTGCTGCCAGTTATATTAAACGTTTAGAACTTAAATTGCGCTATCCGATTATTGTTATTAGATATTTCTAGTAGTTTAAATATAATTTGATAATTATGCAGAAGGTCCACTCTTGGTGTTTAAAATGTCTTCATCGTGTTTTTTCTTTGGTTTCTGTATTTTATTTAAAGTTTAAGGGGCCTAAAATGGTTTCTTGTTTTTGTCCTTCAATACACTCTTAAATAATTGTCATTTGATATACTTTTAAAAATATTAATAATAGTAAACTTTTTGTTGTTGTTGTTGTTGTTGTCTTTTTAGTGTTAAATTTTGGAAAATATAATAATATAAAGTTTAGTAAATATTGAATCGATTCTTAAATTCGACAATTTCATAAATCTAATCTGACCAAATCATAATAATAACAATCGATAGAAAATTCTTTTAAATAACCAAATGTTTATCCCGAGTGTCCATATTCGCCATTTAACTTACAAATGAGTGACAAAAAGGAAAAACGAGAAATTTGTGAAAGTTAGCAATATCTTATATTAAATGATACACAGCTTATACTACATATAGTACACATGATTACCATGTTTAGAAATATATTGAATTTCATCTATGCGATTAAATGGTCTGCTTTTTAGCGCAAAAGTATATCAATGACCAGTTAATAGATTTTTAGAATTTGTTTATTATACATATTATATCTATATGTAGCTTTAAAATAATACTATATACAATATTTAATGAAATAAATTGTTACGAATTATATGCAGGAAACGAAAAACTGCGTGTTAAAAATCTTAAAAATTTAATTTTTTAATACTTTAACTAATATAGATGTAAGTATCATTTTCGTATACTTACGTTTAAGTTGTTTATTTTAAAACGATATCGTATACGAAATTGGTTTCTCGCGTTTTTTACGAGAATTAGCACTTTGCCTAATATTACATATTTTAATCTCTTCACCCGACATCCATACAGTTTTCCTCATAATAGTGCTACTTGAAAGTATATAATTAAATTTATATAATTTATCATGGTATTATTTTGGAAATCGAATAATATATTGCATTTATTATTTTAGATACACGAATTTTATTTTAAGTTTTCAAGTTTATTATATGATTTAAGTTGGTGCATGTGTTACTTGGTTTAGGAAGATAACAAATGGAATTTATAAAATACATATATTTTAAGTGAATTGAAGTAAGAATAAGCATGTGCTTGAATTTTACTGCATATACTTAATCTTCAAAAATATGTAAGTATGTGAAATATACACTAAAGTCTAATATATAGGTAGGTACCTTTAAAATTTTGAATTCATTTGTTTTATCAAACATCAATTTATAATGATTTTATTAGTTAAAATTAAATTTATTGCGTGCTGAAGATAATAACATAGCTAGTTGTTGAAATACGTATACGCAGTTAAAGGTATATTATTTTTGTGATTTTGAGTTTATAGTAATTTATAGTGTCAGTTTATATTTGTAAATAATTATAAAAACATAATTTGATAAAAAATTAAATAAATGCAAGTATTTTCATGTGTGAATTAATACAGTTTAAATTATTTTTGTTTTATTTAACAATTGAACGTGATAATAGCGTTTAGAATAATTTCGACTCGAGGGTTATAGTGACACAATCACGTTTTATCCCCGGTCACAAATCATAATAGAGTCGAGAAAGTGTAGACCCTCACTTTTAAACGAAAATGAAATTCGCGAGCAAACGGCCAAGGAGTTTCTCGGTGGAAATGGACACTGTGGCAACATTTCACGTTTGAATGATCTGCCGCACCTCTTGTTCAGTTTGTGAAGATCTCCTGCATAAACCAGGTACACCAACTTTGGAAAAGTTCCAAGAATTCCACATAGCTTACAGAGGTCTTGTAACCTTATTTTATGGACGTCACTCATATATTAATTTTGGTTTCGGTTATGATCATTTTGAGTTTTAAATTACTTTGGGTTTATTCTAAACTGATAAAATGTATAGGTTTGAGGTTCTTTGAAATTGTGTAACATATCAACGTTATAAATTTTACTTTGCAATTCCTCGAAAATAAGATTAATTTGTTGTCAGAAACAAATTTTTATAATCTATACCTACATATATTAAATTAAAATAAAAAAATATATTTAGATAGGTACCTAAACAAAAATGTAATAATGTTATTGTAATATTGTTAAGCCATCACGTATTGTTTAATAATTCTCATTATAATTGAATCTAAAAATAAAGTAAAAATCTTGAAAATATTTGTTTAATTAATTTCTTCAAATAATATGTATGTAATTAATATAAGACAAAATTAAAAATGAATATATGAGATAGTATAAAAGTGGCTTCAATAGTAGATAAAATGAAGGAGAATATATTGTGATGGCTAGGGCATGTTTTAAGGAGGGAAGAGAGGTAGAGGCAGTAAGAGTAGTAAAGGGAGTATATACATTGAAGAAAAGAGGCGAAGAAGAATACTAAAAAAAATGTGAGGGGGATGTTATAGAAAATAATATGATGTGATTAAAAATAAAATTTATAAAATGTATGCATTTATGCATATGTATTTCATAGATGCTACTATATCACATAGTATTTAAGAATATGCAAAATTACATAAAGTATAATAATACAGTTAGGTATAGTAAAATAATGTGGTATTTATGTTTGAAAAAAAAAAATAATAAATTAATCAAAAATAGAAACTGAATGGTTTAGTTTGCTTTTACTTTTTAAAAACATTATGTATTATGACATTAATAACAGTTAAATAGTATGCGTACATGATGTGTTTATATTATAAATAGTTACTAAGTTGAAGATAAGAAAAATTTCATCCATTTGATTTTTTTTTTTTTCGTAATTCGTCGTTAAAACCAGTTACAATGAAATAAACCATAAACGTGTTACGCTATTCACTTTTGTGGGATATTTTATAAGAGACCGTTAGATTATTTTTGACGTTATTTACATTGATGAAACTGTCAAAATCTATATAACGTATACTCCGTATAATTTATACATTTATTAATATTAGTTGTATCATAAAAACCAATTATATCAATAATACATAAATTATTTAATTTATTTTATATCATCATTACCTATTCTAATAGGCTTGTAAAATTCAATCGAGAATCCTTAGTCGAATTAGACATAATCCAGATAATGTTTTATTATATTATATTATGCATTTGTTTGTTATATATATATTATACTTGCTTTGTTATACCGGTGTATCCGATATCTGGATTTCTCTATAATTTTACGTAAAATAAAGAAAGTTTTACTGATAGGCTCTTTTTGTGTAGGTATATACTACATGCGATATCTAACGAGTTCTATTACGGTGTCAGTACCTATATATTGTGAAGGTTTTGATCGCTAGAAACTCGCGTGTAGAAGTCACGTACAATTTCCTCCGAGAAAATCCGAGTCATCTTCACACCTTATCACACAAGTGTTTGTCGATCATAGTGTCCAAGGAAATTGGATATACTGAGACACTACTTAGACGATTTTTATGCACGATTCCTTTCAAATGTCACAATAATGCATAATCTCTTGTATCGTTATACAGAGTGTGTCAAAGTCAATGGCACGGGTTGTTCCATAGAGAATTATGACCACTTGAAATTTCAAAAATATCTGCCTATAATATTATACTAATAAGTAAAAAAATTATAATATTATATTCATCATACAAATACATTATACAGGTATCATTTTCAGAAATTCCCCTTCCCGCTCTCAATGTACCTACCAAACGGGCTTGAACCACTGCAGACTGAAGATATGCATTAATAATAATCAGTATATTATTACAAAAAAATTTGTAGAGAGTTCTTGATCCCACAGTATATAGTTAATATATAGATTCATTAGTACAATAATGATAAATCTCGATTAAAAATTAATTTGGAATTATTTCCGTAGATTTCTTATCCTTCGTGAACGATTCTATTATATGCTTACCGTGGATAAAATTGTTCTAATGAAAAATTCGTTACCAAAGATAGGTATAATTAGTAATACGCATTATGAGTTTTGCGCCGCGCCGTGTTATCATTCTTATGTTATCTACAATAGGTATTTTTTTTTTTATAATTGATTAATTTACTATATTATATATCACTATAACCTTACCTTAACTATCACTATCACTAACACTATCACCTAACCTGAAGCGGAAAACCTACCGAGTGAAACTCTTCGTAAGTGCAACTCCTTTTAGACTACTTGTAAGTTTAACACCATCATTTGAGTCTGAAACCTTGAATTTATAACTAGGTTTGAGTGTGACATCTTATAATTGTAACTTTTTTTTAGCATAACACCCCATTAGCAGTTTTACTTTTGAGTGCAATTTGTATAGGTACCTCGCGATTTATGTATTGTATCAGAAATAATATTGTTAATTAATTTTAAAAATATTCCACCTACGGCGGAAACTGGCGTTCGCATTCTAGAAGATAATTAATTGTTCACCCCTAAAGGGTTTCTAACGAATAGGTTGACAAAATATCTAAGTAATCTGAAAATCGATCAAACTTACTATTCTTGGATATTTATAAAAAAAACTCAAACCTCGCCTAATAGAGTCTAATAGGTTTTACATTATTATAAATTCAATCACAATTTTAAAAAAATATCACAAAAATCTGACAATTTGAAATACATTCACCGTTAAATGTAAATATAAAAATAAAAATATAAACATAAACGTATAAATATAAATAATGTATAATAAAATATAGTAGATACCTACTCCGAATATAAGAAGTCGCTTGGACTTTTCGTTCCCAAACTTTTATATAACCATTAGGTGGCCATACACGAGAGGACTTTTTGACGGATTTGGTCCGACGGATTAAATCTTTAAGTCCTCGATGAATTTGGTCCGTCGGACTAGGTCTTTAGTTGTGCCCACTAACGTAAAAATGAAAGTCCGCTACTTTTCGCGGAGCGTATCCTCCAGCGGACTTAATCCGCTGGTTAGTGGAGGAAATCCGTTGATTTTTATGCTTAGGACCAAGTCCGCTGGTCTTTCAAGACGTACTAAAAGATCTACGGATTTATACGACGGATTTCAGCTGATTTATCAGTTATCATTATTATGTTATGAATTTTATGTAAAGTAAATAATGTTATTTTATACTCGTGCATTTTAAATACCTATCTACCTATATAATGAATGAACATAACATACTTTTTTTTTTTTAATTTTTTAATTTTTATATTCAACTGCACTTATTTTCCATAAACATGGTTTTGATTGGTATAGTTCTATACCATACCAGTAAATTCGGTAGTAACAGACCTACTCCACTCTACTCTCCTCACTATACTCTCCACTCTACTCCACTCATGATGTAAAAATGTAAAAATGTACATACAAAATGCATGTACCTACTGAGTACTGAGCATAAAATTTGAGCTATTTTGAAAAAAAATCGTACGCAAACTATTGATAAGTAAACAGATGATATTTTATGATAATAATAAAATAGATAATAAATAATAATAGGTCCGTCGGACCCGGTCCGATGGTTAGTGGAGAGACTTGATCCGTTGGACTAAATCTGTGGGAATTTTTTTTTATTGCCGGATTGAATCCTTGGACATGGACATCACATACGATAGGACTTTTTAGAAGATTTAATCCGCTGGAGATCAAATCCGTCAAAAAGTCCTCTCGTGTATGGCCACCTATTGTCGTTAGGTCGATATGTTCGAAAGTCCGATTAAACATGAACCTTTTATGATTTAATTCAATAATTTTGAAAAATACTACGGAAGTCTTACGATTTTAAATTCATTACTATGATATATAAAAATTATAGCATAGGTAGGTACCTACATATTATATTCTATGAATCGGTGAGACAGACTTACATACTTAATACGGGACTCGTCACGGGGTATTATATAACGGATAATTTAATCAAATAAAATAGGTAAGTACAACATTCATCAGAAAAGTAGTGATATTTTATATCTTAGAACACAATAAAATAAATAATATTATATTTTGGCGGGAATATATCAATCAATTAGAATAGACGCGACAGCGCAGAATGAAATTATTGACAACATACATCAATTTTGTATTATCGTGCTTGTATCTATAATATATGCCGCGATCAAGGAGATCACGGCATATATGAATTTGATCTGTACCTATTGTATTATATACCTGTATATCCAGTACCGTTTATTCGTTATTTTGGATTCAAAGTTTCCATAATACTATCCACTAATATATACAACAGGTTTGAAATGCTGTAATATGATGTGACGAAAACTGCAATGAATATAAACTGGAATTATAAAGAGATATTATAACTAAATGATTTTAAGGCATGTAAAAATATGTTTCTGGTTTTTTCTACGAACACCCGAAATCTGGTATATGTATATGTATACGTTGGCACGTGCTTTCGTGTGCCGCGTCAATGACGTAAAATAAAAGTATTTTAGTATTAGGTGTATTCTTTTTTAATGTAAATTCGAAATCCGAACGAAACGGATGTGAAAATATCGCACATATGTGATTCGACCACACGGGGAGTGGACGACGACGTACTTGCAAATCTGTTGATAGGTATGTCAAACGATATTAAACGGTTTTGTAATTCATCTGAAATTCGAAAATTTCAAGTGCCGTAGCCCAGTGTCCATGTAGGTACCTACTTCATGCGTAAATTAATTTATGACTACGACAAATTAGCCATTTTGTAATTATTTTAATTTTTAGGAAAAATGTTTATATTGTTAAAATTATTTTACCAACATTCAGTAATTTGTACTCGAATGTTATATTTATTTATAATTTTGCTGACGTTTTACATAGATATAGTTTTCATTTTTGTATTTTTTGGAAACAACTTACGGGTAGACGGCGAATAGGAATTTTGGACTAGAAAGTGCATTATAGTTAGACCGAATATATTATTTTATAAAAAGAATTGCCGATAATAACGGAAAAGTGTTATATATCGGACTTTGGTCAAAATCGTTTTTCTAAAATAATAATACTACACTATTTTGTCTGGAGATCGAAAGATCTGTGTCTAGACTGATTTTTAAAAAAATATATAAATACATTTTTGTTTATCAATGTTATAATAACATTTATGTATTAAGTAACTCAATCAAAGGTATCCGCGATATGGAATAATTTCTTCCTGCGGGATATCATAAATTATATAAAATTATATTTTTTTCATTAAAAATAACATTTTTATGGATTTATTAAATAAATGGGAAAAATATTAGATTTTCACAAAATTAAAAATTTTAAAAATAAACGACCAACATATATTATGTTAAGTGAAGTGAATGATTTTACGACTGAAATTTTTCTAAAAATCAGATTTACAAAATTGCCATTCAAAATTGGAAAAATTAATTCTTTTTTCATTTCAAGATATTCAAAGTTCGTAGTTAAAACAAAAGTTTTATTACGTTTATCAGATATATAGTCCTGTTATAAGTTATAACCTTTACGTACACGAACATAACCGTTAACACTGTATAGGTTATACCGCATAGCTTTATGTATTCGCATGTGTTAATTGACGGTACGCGAATAATTTAACTAATAGATATCCGAGTCCGATATACGATGAATATTAATTAAAATGTATGCCTGTAGAAAGTTATAATCCATAGTCCATGATAAATTAGTTTACAATACATTTTTAACAACATAACCCCCCCCCCAGAGATATTTTCGTTTTTTTTTTCTTTAATAATATGATGTTACTTTTGTTCTGTAATATATTACACAGTATCGTGATACCATAGGTATCAAGTTTTTGAATCAGTTTTTACGTGTCTTGGACCAGAAATCATTGTCTGCGGGAGCCAAGGGCAACAAGATTGACCCAAGCGTTATAACGCTTAGTTATCCATATGTTAATAGCATGAATTCTGGCCGGATTTATTTATTATTTTCTTTTGGTGAAAATATCTAAACATTCTGTACTTATGCGTGCGTGTTATCTCGACTACCATCCGGTTATATATGATCTCGACTATTTAAACTACTCACTATAGTTATTGCGATTTTTATTTAACCATTGATTTGTATGGTCTTTAGATATTTTTAACAATAAATCAGAAATGAATGAAAATACAATTTTCATAATTATTATTCCGAAAATGTCGATCGGGTGTCTCTTCATATGTCTTCTCGTGCCTCCGGAATTCTGTCTTTATACTGCTGATCTACTAAATTTAGTTGATATTAATAAATAATAGAATACAATTATGAAAAGTAATTTGTACTTGATTTCATTATTATTTATTAAACAAACTTAATTTATAAATTAAACAATGAATTACAATATTTTACAATTTTAAGTTACTACATAATTATATTAATAATTATTAAAATAATATTTAATCACACTAAATATGAAGTATGCGAAGTATTTAATCTAGGTATATAAAGAGATTCAATTATCAATATTTTTACAAAAATACAATGAACTAAAATAAAAAGTCAAACATATAGATTCCTTTTAAAAATTTTTAAGTTTGTTTCGCACGATCAAAATTGTTTAAATAATAATTTTTAAAATTCTACAGTTAAGTATAATTGTACAAAGTGTTTTACGTAGGTACATACCTAGGCATAAGGTAATATACCTAAAAATCAGAATAAAAAAAACTCATTTTCCATAAGAAAATTACAGTTACATATATAAGAAATATTTTTAGAATGCAAATAGATTTAATCATTTTTTTCAAAAAATAAATGTAATATTTTACTGTATTTAATATTTATAGTATCATAGTATCTGAGAGCGATGCGAGACGAACGATAAAATTTTTCTATATCAATCGCTATTTTTTGTTTGCATTATTTTCGGTAAACCATTATTTAAAACCATATTTAAAAATATGAAATCATTAAAACTTTTAATAACGATGTAATATACTGAATATTGTACCTTTTTACTTTTCTATTTTTTTCATTAATGGCGTATAATAATATACTTATAGAAATTTTAATGATTACTATAATATGTACATATATAAAATGTAAGAGGTCTTCCTACACTTATAAAATAATATGTCATTTTGTGGTTTCTTTCTCGATATCAAATATCTTAATACATTTTAACCTAAAATAATATTATATTTTTTTCAAAAAAAAAAAAAAAAAAATGAACGGTTTTTAATTTATTAAAATTAAAATTATTATTTTCTTCTTTTTTAAATTCACTTGGACGAAATGACTACTGATTAAAGTGCTCTTCAAATTACATTATTTATCGGTAATGAGATTTCATATTTCGTTTTTTTTTCCATGAATCAATATATTTTAGAGACTATGGCATAAGCTCAATTATATAGGTACGTCTATTTGCGGTAAATATTAGAAATGTATACGTAGGCGCAGTTGTGCTGTATATGGTATTTGTATTAAATACTACATTTATGCATGTATACTAACAAATCGTGATAAAACGGTCGTTTAAAAAAAGGAAAACCGATGGCCGGAGAGAGTGATTTCTTCGACCGACAAAGTATTTTAAAACGCATGTGGTTTAATCCATTTTCTATACCGCGTATATATCGGTATCATTTTAAGATCTTTTATAGACAATTTCAAAGATTTCCGTTAATTATTTATATTGAATATTCAATGGTAGTTTAAAAACACGTAATATACTTCATGCTCTGTTTCGAGCAATATCATGCAGACATATTTTTAATTATAAATTATAGGTACCTATAAAATAATAATAAATTCTTATATATAATACACACGTTTATGTTTTAATTAATGCTCAGACTTAAATGTTTTTGTTAAATGCTTGACATGATGGTATTAGCTCAAGCATTTTAAAAACTATTTGTTTTAGCCTTTGGACTTTTTTCTAGAAATATGGAAAAAATAATTTTATGTATGGAATATGTATATGTACAGTATAGTCTCACTAATCAGGATCTCGCTAGTCTGGACATCCGGTTAATTCGGAAGAACTTCAAAATCAACATTGTTACAAAACAATCAATAAACTTAGAATTTCAATGAATAAGATGTCTTGTGTTTTTTTCTAAATCAGTTTGTAGGTTAAAATTGCACGTCTTCGTTTAGTACTAGCTGATATCAAAAACATCTATATTTATGATAAAAAAAAAAAAAAACATCAATTTTAATAGCGTTACCTATCTAATGCTTGTTTAACAGACATTTTAAAACTGATTTCGTTTAATCCGGAAATTCGGTGATTCGGACGGGGTTCGCTCCCACCAAGTCTGGATTAGCGAGACTCTTTGTAATTTAAAATAAATAAAAATTTTGTACAATATATTGCCTGTAAGTGATATATCTTTTTCATCGCTTTAAATTCTGAGTGTAGCGATTAATGTATTGGTTTTATAGCGATATGTTTTTTTTATATATTATGTACTTAAACACATTTCTGGGCAGAAGGAATAAAGTAAGAGTTTTTTGGTATAGATGTTTTTGATTGGAAATTCGGTCTTGTTGGTACATTGTAAGGGTCATTTTTTAATTTTCTATGTAGTTTTCAAAAGTGTAAAGAAAAACTGTTTTTTATTAGGAAAATAATACAAAAGTTATTATAAATTAGAAAATAACAAATGAATCTGTCATGATCACTGACTATAAAATACAATAATATATAATAATTCTGAAAATTATTATAAATTGGAAAATTAAAATGACATAAACTAAAGAAATGTACACTAAATATTTACTATAGCACTAAGTATATGGACGTTGTATTTTGTATTAACCATATAAATGCTAATAGTAATACCCAAGCTATACCTATACACCGAAGCTTCCTTCAGAATCCTTTTATCAAAAGAAATAATTAATAATTGCTTTTAAATTTAATATATAGGTACATCATCTGCAGTATCCTACTCAACGAGCGTAGTGTTTCCATCCCCTACTGACTGGCATTTTTTTTATTTGTTTCGTAATATCAACAATATATAAAATACAATTTATTTCGTGTGTGTTTTAGTGAGTTTTAGATTGTAAATAAGCTTTTTTCACTTACATATTTTCTAATTTAATTTTTGTTATTTTATATTTATCAAAAATAAAAACAAATGATATAAATTAGTATGCATATTTTAGGGAATTTTTTGGAGTTTTTAAGTTATAAATACATTCTTTAACGACTTTTTTCCCCGAGAAATTCAATTCCATAAATTTTGAGACCTAGCTGTTGTAGTTTTACCCTAAAGGTTGTATTTTAATTTGGTTATTTAAACCCGAAATCAAAAATATTTTATTAGGAAGTTTTTAGATTTTTAAACAAAATTGGTTACCTATCGAAAACTTGGTATTAGTCAACCTCGATATATATAGTAGGTATTAAATACTCATACTGTATTTGAAGGTTCTATAATTATTGGTTACAATTTTTGCCCAATCGCAAATATGTAATATCGTTAATAATATAATTATTAATATATATATATATAATAATATAATATATATATAATTATTAAAAACAAAATTAATTGAAAGCATTAAAATTATTAGATTTTAGTTCGGAACATATGTATTATAAAACAAATCATGATCAACAATAAGCTTACCTAATTTTGGATGGTAGCACATCGAACTATAAGAAAACAATTTTTTTGTGGATTTAGGTATAAAATATTATTCAGTTTTCCCGGAGTAATTTGATGGAACTTTAAAATTAATTTTTCTAATTCTGGGCAGTCAACATCAACATAAAAATCTTTTAATTGTTAATGTTTTTAGTTCTAGATTTATAGCAACCTGTTCAACACTTTGACCAACCATGAATTTAAAAGCACAGAATTTAAAAAAAAATGATTTAGAACTTTATCCAATTTAAACTAAATTAGAATGACTTGGATTCCATATAATGGCGCCATATTCATGCCCCTAAGGTACAGTATAAAACTATAAGACAGTTAGGCCTATTTTATCAATCGTTGGTTAAAATATCGTTTAACTAATCTAGGTTTAAGATTAAACGTAGATTAAAAAAAATAATGGTTTTATCAATTACATTTATTCTAAGTTTAATAAAACTAGTCTTAATAAACTGAAGATTAATTAACTATCAAAATGCATCAATTGCAATAAGTCACGACGTTAATATGAACATGATGTCAACTTCAATCAGTGAATAGCAGTTATCTATTAACACCCATATTTTTTTCGTCAAGATTATTATTTATGTGTTTTCATGGTATTGTTATTTTATGTGTGTTTTTAAATTGTTTATTTAATCAATAATTTATATTAATACATCTATATAGTTATTACTTTTCTTATATTTGTGAAACTTATTAATTATTTTTCCAAGATGTGTTCAAAAGCCAAACGAGAATGTTCCACAAATTTCTTGGTAGACAAGAACACATCTTGGAGAATAAGAAAACAGATGCTGTTTTGCCAAATCTTGGTAGTCTGATTTATTCAAATCGTCAATACTAATAAATAAGGCCTTCGAAGTTTGAAATTCATCTTTTAATTCATAAATCAAATAAATTAATTTCTTCATCACTACTACTACTAATAATTTTTTCATTTAGAATTAATTATAAATAATATTCATATATAATTTGATAATCGTCATAATAATAAAGTAAATACTTGCTTTGATATTTATTATTAACTTTAAATAACAATATTAATAAAAACCTACGTAGGTACGAGAATATAATATACTTATACCTACCTACCTAATAAGATTGATAAAATATACTATAATCTACTTGATAATATTGAATTTAAACTAGGTTTAAAGTTTAACTGACCAAAATATCTCGGTTAACTTAATCTGTGGTTAAAGGCCATTTAACATTTAAACCGGTGATCATAAAATCACATTTATAGTTTAACTGAGAATTAACTTTAAACGGAGTTTAAATTTCCTTAATTGACGATTGATAAAATGGTCCTTAGGGTTATTGAAGGAAATATGCACGCGTTTTAAAAAACCTAACATACGAAGACGTCTTTTACTATAAATAGTATCTATATGAGACTTAAACGATGAATCAGACGAAAAAATAAAACCAAGGTCACGAATGCTACTAACTGATTCAAGGGGGTTACCACATAAATAATATTGAGAGTTAATAGCTGACCTAGAACAATTAAACGATATACTTAAACATTTAGAAGTATTTAAAGACATATTATTTTTATTACACCATTCAGTAAATTTATCTAAATCATATTGAAGAGCTGTAATATCATTAATAAAAAAAATAGACATAAAAATATTACCTTCTAAAACAAATTTTATATCAAAAACCCTTTACTCCAAAATTCTCACTCCTTCTATACTGAAAAAGTTGTTTCCAAAATAATGGACGTTATTTTAAAACCAATAGAACGAGAAACTTGGTTTAACCCAAAATTAAAATATATAATATTCGTTTTTATTATGTTCTAAACGATAATATCATGTAGTGGCAAAGTCAAATATAAAATTATTACTGTTGTTAAAAGAAAATAAGTAATAGTTTCATTTTCAAATTGTATTTTTTTTTTTTCAGTTGTTATGTTATCTGCACTTATCAAATAAAACTTACTGCATATTTAATTGCCAGTGTAATAATTAATGTGTAAGCAATACACTGCAATATACAATATGATAAAAATTTAAATTAAAAATTACCTAAATACGTATATACAATAATTTTTTATTTTAACATTCCGAAAATAGTTAAATGGAAATAACAAAAAAAAATATATCGAAAATCAATTCCCCCCTCAAAAAAAAAAAACGACAAATTTTATTGTTAACCAATAATTTTAATTTCTTGAATCTGTTCTTATTTTCGAAACTTTGGGGTAGGTAAACTGACATTTTCATGCTTATATTGAGGTGTATATAATTATTATGATATAAGACCTATCGTGTATAATTTATCCCGTTTAGGTATCCATTTTATTATATACATTATGTAACGAATTAAACTTCTTATTCTATAGGTATATAATATTATTATTATATATTAATTAAAATTTATTGGTATTCGAAACGTTCTATACGCATATTGAATATATCGTGTCGTGTACATTCGATTTCTATCTGTAAAATCAATTTAAAAATAAGATTCTAACTATATAAACTTTCAAAATACGTATTGCTATATGTAACGTAGTTCCTGTTTTAAATATTATATGTACGAGTATAGTCTTCCATATTTCCTTTTGAAGGAAACACGTTTTAAAGAGTCAATTATACAGTTTAAAAATGAAACAATGTTATAATACCCGTTTACATTATAACTGTTAAGTATAGTAGTTAGTACTATACTAGTATTTGGTAGCTGGTATTTTTTACGCATTAAATAATTTTAAAGCGATAGTGTCATGCCTGAAACAAGAACTCATGTCTCAAATATTATCTTTTGGAAAGAACACATACTTTATATGAATTAGTTTATTTGTTATAGAAAATTACACAGAGAGAAAAAAACGTGCATCACGGAATCGTAAAGTTATCGAATCACATCAACAGTATTATTCCTTATCACAATGTAATATGATTACATTGTAATCAACGTCATAGATAGTATGATATAAACAAATAAATAACATCGATAGTAAATTTCGTGGGAACATAATAACAATAACTTATATAGATTCATAGTTAAGTGTTTTTTTACAAGGGAGCCACATTTTTTTTTGTCCCTTTTCTATACTACTTTCGCTCTACAATAGTACATCGTGCTCAAAATTATTAAATGAGAAGGGTACGTATTTTTAGTTTTGATTGAAAATCCATTAAAAAAGGACAAAATGATTATGGGGGAATATGACACTTTCTTTCTCTCGTGAACACGCTCCAACATCTAATAAAATCTCAATATAAAAATAAATTTGTAGTCATACTTGTATGTATGTTGTGTTTAAAATGGCGTATTTTGTTTTATTTTATGTCTACCCAATATTTCTATTGTACAAGGAGTGCTCCAAATGTTTGATGTGTACCCATTTTCCGTTAGAAAAAGGAATCT
Source organism: Pemphigus obesinymphae (assembly GCA_025469235.1). Classification (NCBI taxonomy): domain Eukaryota; kingdom Metazoa; phylum Arthropoda; class Insecta; order Hemiptera; family Aphididae; genus Pemphigus; species Pemphigus obesinymphae. Next base: position 56,504 of record JAIPRL010000685.1, read on the forward strand.
ATAGTGCTTAATATACTTCATAGAAAAATAAAAATGTATATTTTTTTAAATATCATCTTAAACACATGGCTATCCTGAAGAAATATTTATGAGGGGGAGGTTATAACCCAAAAAAGTTAATAAGCAAAAAAGGGTTATTTATCTATTTTTTCTCTAATTGTTGACTGGACTTAATTTTGCAAAATTTATTAAATCTAACCTAATTTAATGTTGTGTAAATCTAACTAATTTTGCATCTGAAACTTGTAATGTTCATTGATGGTATGTAACTAGTATGGAACTGTAAGATGTACTCATATTGAAAAAATATTTAATTATTATAGTATATTTAAACGGATAAACTATGGATAGAAAAAATTTGTATGAAAAAATTAAAACTTTGAGACTTAAAATAAACACAATGTTTTCTTTTATTCTTATTATATTTATAAATATTTTGAAGTTCTTTTGTTGATTTAGATAAGTGCTTAAAATTATTAAATTGAAAATGTTAACAAAATGTAAATTTGTCAAATAACTTTCACTTTATTTAACTCTTACACGTCATATAAAAAATAAATAGTTTTAAGAAAATAGCGTTTTATATGTTTTATATTTTATATAATAATAATTAATACGAGGCATCAAAAATAATATACTTCAACTTTTAAATAAACTTTTATTTCAAAATTACGAGTATTTATGTATTTTAACTGTTTTCACTGAAAGTTTTTATACGCTTAACTTCCACTAAAAAGTAATGGAAATTTGGGAAAATATATCTTCATCAAAATTAATTATATTGATTATTTTGTCGTGATTCCGAAAAAATTATGATAAAAACTTGAAATTTGCACATTTAATTTTTTTTTTCATTAACTATTTATAGTAATTATAAATTTTGAGATTCTGCCATAAAAGTGATAATTTTAATTTTAAATATCTTATCATTTATACAAAGTAATTCCGTATTCATTTATAGGTATTTATTCATCAACACATATCTATCAAGAGTATCCCGTCTGTCGAGCAATTCCTTCCATTTCCTACTGACTGAATTTTTTTTTATTAGCATGAAGAGCATATTTTTATTTAAATTATACATTTCATTTTAGTAAAATTAACTTTTTATAAGTCGTTCTACAAAATCGTCTAAATATAAGGATTTACTAATTTTTTTTATAAAGTAATCGTGACATTACAACCTGATCTGCAGGGTCGACTGGGCTGAACCGCTAGTTATAGGCTCCCAAGGCCCTTGCTCATATTGCTCGTATTTAATTATCTAATAATAAAAAACCGGGAAGCACTTCGCACGTTAGGTAAGATAGTGAAGATGGATATATTGAATTCGAAAGCAATGATAAATAATTTCTTTCTAAAAAAACGATTCTGAGCGAAGATTCGGTGGAAATACTTGAAAATTATTGCAGATTATACTAATAATATATATATAATTAAATAATATAGTGCACAAAAAAAGTTGGAAAAGTGTAAAAAGTGATTTGGAAACAAAGTGATTTAACCGAGGACCCCGCGCATGCTAACACAGTCAATTCCCATTAAACTATACGTATACCAGTGATGTAAAACATAAAGAAACATACCTCTTAAACCCATTGATAAAATTGTTAAATTTCAATTTGATATAACTTTAAAACCAAGTCTGATCGTCTAATTCTGACCGCTGCATTATTTTTTTGATCAAAAAATTCTTATTAAAAAAAAAAAAAAATGGCAAAAATCGAATTTTTCTGTAAAGTATAAAAGTAGAAAGTTATATTTATTGTGAATTATATAACTTTAATTGAAAATTGCTATTAGTAACCCAAAAATGGTTAAAAATGTTCAAAATCATTTTTCCCTTTATACATTTTTGTTAAAAATTTCAATTTTATAGAACCATTATTTCCCCAAAATTTGTGACACATTTCATAACAAAATAGTACATATTATCGAAAAAAAAAATGAAATAGCTATTTAAAATTATTGTATCGATGGATTTTTAAATTATTTTGTATGTAACTAGAATGACGTAATTTTAATGCTGTATTAAATTTTCAGGTCTTAAAACCTAAAATTAAGACTATTATGAACTAAATGACTCAAAACTGAAAATTGCCATAAATATCTTAAAATTGAGAAATAAAGTTCCAAAAGTTTTTGCTTTTATAATTTACTAATATACATATTTGGTGAAAATTTCAAGTTTATACATCTATTATGTCCCTGAAATTTATACATTTCGTACCGAAATGTCGAAAAAGTTTAATGGGCATTAAAAAAAAAAAAAAAAAAAATTGAAATGGCTAGTAAACATATAGTACCTAATTTAAATACTGTATTCAATTTTTAGGTCTTAAAACTTAAAATTAAGCCTATTATGCATTAAATGTCTCAAATTTGCATATTGCTATAAATAACCTAAAAATAGGTAAAAATGTTCAACAATTTTTTTGTATTTTCATACCTCTAACATCAATATTTTTGGAATTTAATTTTATACCACAATCGTGTTTTCCGATTCTTATGCAAATATTTTGATAGTTTTTTCTTACGCGTTTATCGAAAAATTACCTCTCTGAATTGTCAACTAGATGAATGAATTTCACCGGGTATGCTTGTAAAGATCAGAGTACTCATTCTGGTAAAAATTTTGTACTTTAGATGAACTAAAAAATATAATAAAATTATAAAAATGATAAAATAACAGAAATTTGTTCATGTTATTTATTTAAATTAAAATTATGAGCGGTACCTTGTACTTGTAAGTAATCGTTTATTCTTTTGTTTTCAAAATTCTAACATATGTTTTTATTATTTTTTCTTTATCTTCGTATTTTTTTTTTTTTTTTTTTTTGTTGGTAGAACATTCCCAGCAATAAGTTATTGTACGGACATCTTATTTATACTTTTTTTTTTCTTTAAGTATTAATAAAAGTTCATATTGTTGATTTTTGGTTATGGGGAAAATTTAAGCAGCTAATTACAGTATTGTTTTGATCTTTTTGTAGGCAATATTATAAGTATTTGTATATGTTGACGTCAGTGGTTAAAGTAGGAGAGCGGATGGGGACGGAGTCCTCCTTCTTTGCTGAGCTTAATTTTGGCGTTCCCTTTAGTCAAAATAATTTTAATCATAATAATGACATGTAGGTAAATACAATATAAAAGTAAAAAAAAAATATATATTTTTGGTGTATAGGTAATGTAAAAACGGTAATGAATGATGAACCACGATTTTATAATATGATTTCCGTACCTACTGACGAAAATAGGTCTATTTTAATATAGACTGATTTTTTATTTTTATTATCCGTATAATTTTATTAGTTTTATAATATTATCAAGTATATTTTATCTATATGTAACAAAAATTCGGTGTCAATGTATATTTATTAAGAGGACACCACACAACTGATTTTTAAAGGGTTTTGTATGGGTAATTTTTATGAAATTTTAAAAGAAATGAAAATCCATCAGTATAAACATGTTTGATTATATTTTTAGAGTATTATAAATATAGTCTTGTATCAATATCATTTTTAATTGTCGTGTAATGAAGATATTTGTTAAAAAATATGTTTACGCATTTTAATTTTTAGCAACTTGAGAATATTGTAGAAAGATGAAATAAAAAATAAATTATAAAGAACAATATTTTCTAACGACTGATGGAACAGATTTTTGATATATGCATTTTTACGGGTTTAATGAGTTGTTCGAAAAATCAAAAAATTAATATTTTAACAGCTCAAAAAACATGTATAAATGAAAATATCAAAAATCGGGTTCATAATTCGCTAGATAATGTTATTAGCTATATTTTATATTTCTAATATGTTTGTATGTTGATAAAAATGAAAAATGCTAAAGCAAGTTTTTCATTAAAAAATTGTTAGTGTGGCGTTTTCTTAAGAATGAATTAAATTTTTTTTTTCATATAATTTTATACTTATAATATTATATATTACGAATGCTAGAGTATATAATATTATCTACTAATAGATCTAAATAGTTAATTGAAACTTAAGATAGAATTTGTCGTTTTGTACATAATATAAAAAAAATTAAATAAAACAAGTTAATAAATGGTATTTAGTTATAAATTGTTTGCAGGATCATATATTATAAAAAAAAAACTATTTCGGTAAAAACCACAAAAGTATGTGTAATAGTTACGTATTATTTTTAATGTCAATTTGATTTTTTTACTATTTTTATTTCAAAGATTCTTAGCGCCCGAAAAATTTCAAATCAAAATTGAATAAGGTTTAACGGTTTAAGGGACGCTTTTTTTTTTGCATAAGCTTAAGTCCCCCCTGCAATTATTTTCTACTTTAACCATTGGTTGTCGTTGTAAAAATCACATTCAGCACCGCTCATAAATTGTTCTATCGAAAGAAATGATTCAGGTGGGACCATTTTCCACCAAAAATAATTCCTTTGTCCTCCACTGCAAATAAATTATTATTTTCCTACATTGTCCATTTTCAGCCAAAAACAGTATTTATTTATTTTATATAAAAATAAAATAATAGATATATAATAGAATATATTAATTAGGTATTATTACATTACAAAATAACTCTAAAAACGTTCGATCGTATACGCTATATTATGCATTATTAAACAACGATATATACTATTATTAGGTATATATTTACGTGTACCTATATATTCCGATTCCGACAGCTATAGGATTTATTAAGTATAAGTACGTGTTTTATACGTTCAATGTACACGATAACTTTCTCTTCTCGGTGAAGTTCAGTGAGACGTTCTTGACACCCACGCCTGTAAACAATATAACTACTTTAATTACAGGAACAACCTCTATAGTGTACGCAGTTTTATTATGCATGCGGGAAAAGGTAATTTGTGTCACTTGTGACATTTGTAATCTTATGCCGGGCTTACACTAGACCGTCAAAATAAAAAACAGAAATGATACAGCAACATTGTACATTTTTTGAAATTTGGCGACAAATATGTTGCAGCAACAAATTGTAAACATTCGTTTACAACAAAAAACAAAAACCGAAACATTAAGGAGACAAAATGTGTATGTTTTAATTTTTTTTATTTAAGGGTGTTTACACTGAACAGATAAAACAAAAACAAAACATTGTGATTTTATCAGTTATCACTATTTATCTTCATTTAATCTGTGATATTACCATAACAATCATTACCTGCATACCCACTATATTTTAGTAACGAATTAAAATTTACAACTACATGGTATAAGTTGTATTTTCACAGAAAAAAATTTCTCAATGTCAAAACTATTCAAGCGATGATCATGCTTTTACAGGCAGCTGCTATTATTTCCCAAAAAATACATAGAATGAGTCGCACTCAAAAGTATTTCTACTAATGAGGTGTTTTACTCAACAGAAGTTAAACTTACAAGGTGTCACGCTTAATCGGAGTTTCAAATTCAATGTTCCGCACTCAAAAGTTATTGAACATACAAAATAGTCTCACATAAAAGGACCTACAAGGAGTGTACACCTAGTAGGTGTTGCACTTATGCTAGTATAATATGATATGTCTCTGGTGTGAAATAATACGGTGTATAATGTATATGCGTATAATTATTCGTCTAGTTATTCATACCACGCCAACTATAGGTGATAAAAGATTTACGTGCCACTGTAATGTACGTCACTGAACAACAGTTACACATCATGGTATTCAAAATGTAATTTTGCGTTTATAAAATAACTATAAAAATCAGAACCAACGAAATAAGTCGGGAATAGTAAACATTTTATGTTTTCTTTAGAAAGTTTTTACCTTATAGGTATATCACAATCAGGAATGTCAAAAACAGATAAGATTATTTTTTAGCAGAAATGTTAACGATTTCGGCGAATTTCATTTTCACGAGAGACAATTTTCGTAAGGACATTATTTTTAGGACATGCATCCATATGGTAGGGAATAGTCTTTGATGTAGTTCAGTAGTTTTGCCAGAAATACATTCTGGGATCGATTTGCCAACCTATAAAAATAGATCATTCAATCTTGTATTAGTACAATCTTATAGTTTTTTTTTGATGGGGAAAGTTTTGTTGTAATCTGTTAACCCTCCTAACTACGACACTGACATATTAATATTAATTGTATATGTTTACACAATTTAATTATTGTACTTGAATAATTTTATATCAACAATTTAGATCTGTTTTAAAATTTAAAAATTGTTTAGTATATTTTTTTTTTAATTCTAAAATGACCAGTTTTGGACATCATAATTTATCTACTTTATCCTGCCTTTATATGAATATTAACAATATTATTATGAAATTATGTTTTGTAAAAAAAAAATTCAGTTTTTATATTTTTAAAAATTTTACATTTTAAGAAGAATGTATTCTCTAAAAAAATTTCTGAATATGTTTTGCATTCCTGTAAAATAATTTTAATTTTTAAATCTTTATATATTGTTTTTCTAATTTTGACTCATCTCAGTTCCTTCAACATTTTTTTTTTTTTTTACTTACGTCCATTTTTTTTCCTAATTGAAGGTTGTGTTTATTTTCATATAATTTGCAGTGATATTATGTACGCTATGGTTTCCTCAACCCATTATGCAACTCTTATCTAAATTTATGAATTTAATACTCGTATATGTAAATAATTCCTGTTACAAAAATACACATTAATATTGTGTGCACATATACTGGATTCAATAGACTGATGGAATTAAATTATATTGTTGAGTAGTATATAATTACTTTTTATCGTGTGTTTTGGACTTCTAAAATATAATGTGTAGTCCAATTTACACGTATTTATTTTATGTTTGATAAATTTTGGCACAGTAAATATGCTCTAAAATATGAATTCGAATAGAAAAGTGGATAAACGTGAATTATGTTAATTTAAACATATCCTGAGGCAAATATGCGTTTTTGCTCTTAAAAGCAGAGGAAAATGCCAAGTGTAAATGTATATGTGCGAATAAAGTAATAGTTGAACAGAGTGTATTGTTAATTTATAAATGACAATTTACTTCGAGAAATCCCGTATGAAATGTTACTCGTGTCATGGCATTGTCTATAATTTTTCATTTTAGATCCAATTCTTAGCAATATAACGTATTTATTATCGATTACAGGTTTTATACATAAGACCTTTTAAAGATTTCTTGTAAAACTGCATTTGTATAAAAATATGATATATATTTTTTGTAGTTTATTTTCAATAAAACATAATTAGAATACGTAGTATTTACTATTTAATAATTTATATGATAAAACTTAAGATGAGTATAAATATATCGCGGAGGTAAAGGAGATCCTAAGAAATTTTAAAACATATAGAAAGGCTGTTAGAGGAAGTTTCAATTCGAAAATGGACAATCAAAAAGTACAATATGGCAGTTATCGTATTTAGTCAGATTGTTATGGCGTTAACATAAAGAAATGGAATTCAGTGGTAAATAGTAGGAACTAGAGGAGAAGACTATTGTGACTTATATGAGACGAACTTTAGACACACCAAGACTGCAAGAGATAAAGGTAATAGAACATAAAAACAGATTAAATATTTAGAGATACGTATCAAAAAAAATATATGTATATAATAATCTATTATATTATAATATGCAACTCCGAATAGATGGTTTTTCGTGGAAGAGAAAACTACGTTTTTTATTTCATTCCGCTGACCGTATTTCGTACCGGCGGCCGCATGGATATTTTCTTTTTCATTTCGATAATTGTCACGCGTGCTTTGGATTTACGATTTTTTCGTTTTCCGTTCGTCCGTGTTTCAACCATTCCGAAAACGTGAAGTTTAGGTACACACCGTTTAAGCTCTGTGTTCTCCCTATAGATCACATGGAAGAAAATCGTTCCATCGTCCGTTTCTTATCACTTGAGCGTTTTTTGCGCCGTCTTGTTACCCCAAAATCCCGAAATTGGCGTTTGCGACCTTATGCCGACGTTTTACGATGCCATGGAGGTCGTATTCGGATTTCCCGGACGTTTTAACGCCCGACTGAACATTTCTTTGTCTATACAAATCGTCCCTGTGCGACCCCAACACGTTCGTTCTCAATATGTGTAGGTATCTTATATTATGAGTCGAAATAAAGTACCGTCCATTATTTGAATAGTTTAAAGTCGAGAAATTTCGACCATATTATTATCTCGATTTAGTGATACAGAGCGTTGATTGTCAAACCAACTTTCAATACGTGTCCACCGGTTCGAATTCCACTACACGCCGATCTGTTTTTTTTTTTTTATACATCTTGGAGTTCACGGAGATAACGAGTGTCCAATATTTTATCCGATATATGCGATAAGTGAACGAAATCTTAATAAGTTTTCTTATCTTTGCAACTTTTATTATTAAGTATTTAATATTTATCATTATATTTATTATATTTTTTTTTTTTGTTCGTTTGAACTACGTATAATTGTACCGAGCGTCTATTATAACACCCTGTGGCAAGTTCGTATTTTTTTTTTCGAACATTTGTAGATTTCCATCTGGGGACAATCGTTTTATTAAACCCCAAGAACGGTAAGTCTGACCAACTGATTCACATAGTATGTACCTTTACTATATATTTTTATATCTCATAGTATTGAATTTCACATCGTCGGACTTCCGTAGTATTTTTCACAATTTTAATTATATTTATATTAATATATTCGGGTGAATTTTTATCACAGGAGTACTATCAAAAATGTCCACATATATAAAAACTCCAGAACGATAAGTGTGACCGAATTCATATATGTGGAGTAGGTACCTACTATATTATTTTATTGTGGTATTTTTCAAAATTTTTATTAAATATAATTTATGTATGTTGTATGAAACCCGTTTGGAAACAACCCGTGGACTTGTTTGGTAGTATAGATTACATTGTTATTACAAGTTCTGCTGAAATTATACGTTCTGAAAATATAACGTTTATTACGAGATAAATAACTTTATATTATATATAGGCATTTAGTTAGATAATTATATGTGCAGTTATAATATAATGAAAAACCAAATATGACCTTAAAATTAGAAATTATTTAAAACATATGCGAAAATTTGATATTTTTTTTGTAAAGTGCATAATATATTAATATAAAATTGAATCGTATCCTATTTTATCAATAATATTACATACGAAATTTAATTGTAAATTAAGCCTCGTAAATTGAAAAAAAATATCGGAAAGCTCACACTCTGGGAGCTTTCTAAATTCCCAGGTTTAAACGTACTAACAATAAACTATAATTCCATAAACAATTTTAAAGTACCATACAACACAAAAAACACATTTTTTTTTTATTACGTATTATTTATTATTAGTAAAAATGAATATCAAAAAAATTGTCTACAGCAATTCGATTTTGAGTTACAGCGTTTAAAAATCACTCGTGACGTCATAAGATCATAGACGACGGCGGCGCAGCGGTCTATGCTTTTACACAGTAATCATTGATGCAGTTTATGTTATTTATTTATACTTTCTATAATATTCTACGCAAATGAAAAATGAATACAATTCTCATAAGTCCATGTATTTTGCTAAATGTTGGTGTAAGTTTTATCGTATAAAAATAAATATAACACATAAAAATGAATATAAAATATTAATGTTATAATACGCATAGTAGAGCGCGCGGCGACCGCTACTATTCTGCTACGATGAGCTTGCCTATCATGTATTTGTTGGTTTATTTATATTTTTTTGAAAACTATAATTTGGGATTATAATAATATTAACAATATTATATTATTTTTATAAAAGTTATTTCGTATACCTATCTATTTTTTTAGAATATGTATTATAATATGTTGCTTTTTAAAAATGTCAATAAAATATATATTATACTAATTATATCGATATCAAGGAGAAAATTAATTTTGGAAAACAAAGTATTATCTACGAGTAAATCGTATATTTTTACATATTTGTTGTAACTGCAATATAGATAAGATGTTATTTATAATAATATAGTAAACGCATATGGTATACGCCTACATGTACTACGTATAGCTATAAACTTACACCTATATTAGCAGTAATATACATATTATGTATGGTATTATCATATGTATATATGTAGGTGCATAAAAACATAATTATACATAAACATTTTATAGCTCGAAACATAGATGTTTACTAAATATTAATTTAGGAAAACATATCTGTTATCAATTAATATTTACCAATGATATTACAGTGGTAAAAATACGTTCATTAAAAACAAACAAAATGACACTAAAATTGAATTTTAAAGTTTAATCTGAATATTGTCTTTAAACTGTTGTCATTGACATATTTTGTAATAGGTGTACTCAAAAACGACCAAACCAATCAAAATAATTGTTCGTTTATCTTACGTAAACATGTTTTTTAAATAAATATCATGATTACACAACAAAAAAAGTGGTACTTACCTACAAGGGATTATTTTTAAATTAGATTAATGCATTTTTAATTAAAATGTTAAATAGGGATTTTCATTTTCCCCAAAATGCCTTATATAGAACTTCTTAAAATCTCCGGTTGAATGCTGTATTTTTAATATTTAATATTTATTTATCTTGTATTATATTTATTTTTATACGATATAAATTACACCGATAATTAGCAAAATACACGCACTTATGAAAATTATATTCATTTTTCATTTTCGTCGAATATAACAGAAAATATAAATAAATATCTTAAACCGCGTCAGTGATTCATATTTTCTATGTAAAAGCATAGGCCTCCACCGCGTTGTTTGACGTCTTATGACATCACGCGACTCTCTTTCTCGAGTTTCAGCTTCTCAACGAATGGACGTAAAAAATGTTTAGTACTACCATCAATTATATTGATTGATTATCTATCAATTAAGCCTATATTATTATTTTGTGTTGTATGATCTTTTAAAATAATTTGCTTAACCTAGGTACTATAAAAACCTAAAACGAATAATACGAATACAAATTATAACCATGTGCCATAGCAACATATTGTAAGTACTGTAGACGGACGTATGGATATAACCATATAGGAAAAACCATCTCTTCAAGTTTATTAGATTTCCCGGTTTCAATTTCCCTATACTATCTATATGACTCTAACTAGTGGTTCTAGGGGTGGTCGGGAGGTCAGCTGATCCACAGTTAATATTTGCTTATTTAAATTGGTTTATTTTTAAGCTTATTATCTGACTTCTGTTGATGTCTTGAAAATTTAGGTGTGTATAAAACTGAGTGATTAGCAAAAGAATAAAAAGATATACACAAAGAAAAAATGTATAGTTTTGTTTAGAAAAGTGGCCTCATGAATTTTGTTGGCCCACAGATCCCGTGGCTCTAGATCCACCACTGATATGACTAATTATAAGTCGATTTTTAAATCAACAATATTCCCTAGTAACTATGACAACGATCGATAAAACGGACAGAATGGTGGAAGAACACAACGAGGATATAAGGTGCGTTTAAACCTAAAACTAAGGAAATACGCTGGAATTACTGTGTTAATAATATGTAAATTATGTAAATTGTTATTATTACTGTGTTATTTTGTGGATGTATTAACTAAGCGGACTGTGCTTCAAATCAAGAACCCTCAAATTACATCTGAGTACCTGTCTAACAAGTAAAAACAACCGTATTTTTAAATAATTTGTTGAACATTCGTGATCATAGATAATTCTGTTATCACGTTTTCCTCATAATGTAATGATAACATCCAGAATATACGGAAGTTTTTCTTTCGTAATACTTTCTTCCTACATAGGCACAATAGGCAGGTATTCTTATAGCCTCCTCATCGATCGATAGATAACTGCACGGAAGTATTTCGCTTTTACTGCATTTTAGCTTGCGGTGTATTATGGTATTTTACGATATTATCGTGCAAATGTGCCAGCGATTTCCCAGCTACTATTCGGATTTCTTGCGATGAAATTTATAATTATACCGCCGACGGAATACAATATTATACGTGTTGTGTATAGGTACACTTAAAATAGAAATTATATTCGCGATTTAATAACGTTCGATTTCCCAACAATTACGTACATTTTTTTCCGCGATAGCTTTTGACTAGGCTGTGCCAAGCTCGTATGCCTACATACATATAGGTAGTTACATATATCTATACTATATATAGGTACTTATGTGATATTATTATAGACATTATAAAGCCGTAGAATTAATCCAATTATTCAACTTCAGCTCTCTACGTACGCGCGGTGCTCCCTCGCGAGTGAAAGTGTACGATTTAAAAGAAAAGAAAATAACGATTTCGTTTAAGTATATGCATCTATAATCTATGGGCATTATTTTATAAGGATTTTCATTTTTTATTTTCACCAATTATCGGCATCCGAAAAACGTAATACGGAGTTTCGTTTCGTTTTTCAGTATGCGTACAGAAAATAATAATATCGTGCGCAAAGCCGTATCTGTGGGGGGGAGGGTCCATGGGGTCCGGATCCGAAATTTTTTCAACATTTGATATATTTTTTAAGTATGTAAGCTACTAGCTTTTGGCATAAATATCAATATTTTTAATCATAACCGATCGGTTAATGTGAACCACGACACTTAAAAAACATATACCTACTTATACCTACGTAGATTGTGATTTAAATGTAGCAGTAAAACTGGTCAAAATAATTGTATTAGTGAAATAGTGGATATAGGTAGAGGTATGCGAAAAAAAAAAATCGATACGGTTATAAAAAGCATCATCAAAGATATTATAAAAATTTTTTTCCTTAAATCATTTATTTTTGAACTTGCCGAAAATAATTAATCATAATTTTACAAAATTATAAAATATATTTTTGACCCTCTCCGAAAATAAAATCTAAATACGGCCTTGATTACGTGTGTGTCGTTAGACGGACAATACTGTCGGATTTCGGGAATGAAAGTGTCGGGCATATAGGTGTTTTGCCACGATCCACGTATTATCAAACTAGATCGAGTATTGTTACGCCTACGGCGGATTCACTAAATTACTGTCATACCAATAAACATACGTACTGACATACCTACTTGTTCACTGTTTGTGCGAGTGTGTAATTTGCACCCGTATTAACCGTAACCTGTATTTAATTAGGAATCTGTAAAAATAATATTGTGAAAAAAATATATTGTATTGTTTTCCATAACTTTATAGCTGGTATTAATGGATCTAGGACAATATATAAAGCGGGGTTGTGTTGAAAATTATTTTATACAAAAATAATTTTATGCATTCAATGATTTATATTTTTAATGGGATGGGGTAGGGGAGGTTGAACTCGACCATAGAGTAAGAATATAGTATAGCTGAGGCCATAACTGTATATTATACGTAATAGCTGATTGTCCTATACAAAAATCGGGGCCAAAGGTAAAGCGACATATTAACCACATAAAAGATGAAAAATTTCAAACTATTATTACATTGGTTAAACTGTAAAAACATGATATTATCTCATATTGACTTTTCGATTACGCAATTATGGCCTAGTCGCCGATTATATGAATACCGATAGATCACTGGCGATGTAAATAAAAACGATGACGTAATTTGCCCACTGATAACTCCACAGGAATCCGTGTGACCACGATATATATACCATAAATTTACTTTATTCCCATGAGACAAACTGAAATCTGTGTTGTTTTATTATTATTTATTATGATAACATTAAAAATTATGAATTATTTATACAATAATATTGTATGTTAGCAAAATAATTTATATAGTTGTATGTAACCACACTGATAACTGTAGAGCCTATCAGAAGACGGTATTCGACGATCTATTGTTTTCGGGCCGAGTGTTCTATCTGTATTCATATAATCTGTGGCCTAGTTTGCACCATTCACTAAATACGCGTACAAAGAGTTTCATCCGCATTAAGTTTTCCGTATAAACAAGAGCGCATCAATACAGTCTGATACGCTCGAGCAAGACGTACCTATCAGAGAAAATTCTACGCGCCCAAACACAAAAATTATTTATTTCAACGTAATGTTTAATTTGTCTATTTTCGGTGATCTATGAGACAGCTATCACCACTTATCGGCCGATTGCACATGTTTTGGTAATAACACAGAATAATAATACGCACGGTGTAAACATAGATGTATCAAATATTTGATGCGGACCTACTTGGTGCGCACCGGCTTTGTACCCACGGTATAAATTAGGCCAATGATACGTTTTTACAGTTTCACAGACTTAATAATAGTTTGGGAATTTTTATCTTTTTATTTGGTTACTGTGTTAACCTCCCCTCCACAACCCGAACACTCACCCGTAGGTCTGCCACTGACTGGAAGACCTATCATAAATTAGTTTATTCATTTTTTTTAAATTGTTTTTTCCATTAGTACATTGTTTTTTGGTTTTTGAAAAATACGAAAACTCCGTAAATTATTTTTAGGAAATTTAAAGTTCAACGATTTCATTTCAGTTTTTCTCTTGTTTATTTTCCGTAGTCAATTTTATTGCTTTATAATATCATTTTAGCATTTGGCCATTTTTCTGTGGCTATTATTACATAGATTTGTGTAAACTATAATATATATATATCCTATAAATGTCTTCGCCTATAATGTCCACATAAATGAAACTGGCTGGAACTAATATTAACCATAACCTGATCGTCGGCAAGCATAACCGAAACTAGTGAATAATATAATTTTAAAAATTATGCGGTATTTCAATTTACGATGAAATTACTTCAGGTTATTGGTTTGGTTATAGATTATATAGGTTTGTGCTTTCATTCTATTAACACAGAGTAATATACTATAATATCAGCTATTAATGAAATACGCATTAATTATTTATTATTATTTAATTGAAAGTTTAAAATTACATTTTACTACCAGTTGAACTATATCCGTATTAGATGAAATAGCATTTTATGGACTTTAGTTTGCATCGTATTTCACATTGGGTTAACCGTAGGTATAATTTGAAAATTAAATTGTTATATTGTTATATTGATGTACAAATAATACTTTGAGTATGCCGATTTAAATTATATATATAGTTAAATGTATCTATTACATTGAATTTAAAGTATTATTAATTGGTAATCGGAAGTAAATGACTTTGAAAAGAAATTTCAAATGAAATATATCCATCAAGAGTATTCGGTCTGATAAGTTATATGTGTTTCCAACCCTACTAATACCCGACGAGCAAATTGATTCCACCCCCTACTTGCGCGTTTTTTTTTTTTTTTTTTTTATTGAAAATAGATTAATATTCAGAAAAAGGGTCTAGGAAATTTCGGCGTGGCTGATTTGGTGTGGCTATTTTGGCGTATACCGTTTTGGCGTGAAGTATATTTTGGTGTTATTATTATATTTTACATAGGCGATTATTTAAATTATATTATAATTAAAGTTAAAAAAAAAAGAAGCAAAAACTATAAAAATACGTTTTTTCAAAATCAATAATTTTACCACTTATTTTATGAAATAGAGGCATTAACTTTTGATTTTAAAATGGAATCCACATATTATTTTTGAATTTTCCTGACGATATATTATATAAACAATAATATTAATGGCGTTTTAAATTTTAATTTATATCAAATGTAATAAAATTATATTTAAAATGATTAAAAAGTATAGTAGCTGTATCAGAAATAGATGTCACGCCGCAATAGCTTATACGCCGAAACTTCCACGCTAAAACTGCCATGCCGAAACGTTTGGTTCCGGAAAAATTAACATGACGTTCTGGTTTGTAATATATAAGTATATAAAAACGTCCTGTGTTGTAGGTGCTAAGGACGGTGGTTATATATATAACACTCTTCAACTTTCATTAAATTCAATATAATCAGACTAATTTACAGCTATGTGTAATTCGATTGAACTGAAACTTGTTATATTTATTCAAAATACGTTGGTGCAACTAATTTTGTAATTTTTAGCACAAATTGTAAATTTTTTTTTAAATATAGCGTTATTATTTTCTTCGTTGTATTAAAAAAACTTAAGAAAAAATTCTAAATCTAAACTTTTTTTTTTAATCCGTTTAGTACTTTTCTTTTTGAGTCGACTAACTCAAAAATTCGGATAATACGAAGAAATGTGTCTAAAATTTCATTTCACGACATTATTATACCTCTATTATTTTTTATCGTATAAACTTAATTTGAGTTTCATTTTAAAGTGCTTAAATATAGTTATTATGCAATATCACGGGTGCCTTGTTCAGAGAATATATTATAGCAGTACCAAAGTTGACAATCTTCTTCTTCTTCTCCTTCGCCTTCTCTCCCAACTATTTGCGGTAAAATATTGTAATAATATAATTGTTAATATATAATATTGCCATATCGTATAAATTTCCCCCCAGAAATCAAGATATTCACGTTGAAAACCATAAATAAGCAAAATAAAAAAGGTCATTCTCATAAATGGCCTTACAAGTATTTGCTAAAAAAGACCCTGGTACTGATACAATATTTAAGTGTATTATATATAAAAAAAATAGACTGTCAAATATTTTATATCCGCCAAAATATTTACCCGAAAATGTTACGCATAGGAATCTACCCCACGTTTCTAGTTCCACCTCTGAGTATATAGCCCAAATACAGTGTAAGTCCTGTATCCTTCTCGGCACCAAAAAAATACCTTATTTTCGTTCAAGTATGATAACTAATGAATATTAGTTTCCACTTTTGCCAAAGTCCCTGAACATATTTCTAGTAAATTAGTTTTATGAAGCCATAACATTATCCAAAGAACATCACTATAAAAACATCTACTATGTATTTGAATATTTTAAACAAATGTGTACCTTTGTTCAAGACTTAAATTAAAAAAAAGCCAGTTAGTAAAGGGTGGAAGCACTTCGATCATTGTGTAGGATTCTCCTAGTAGATATGAAAGCAATAATAAATCATTTCTTTCAATAAAACGATTCTGAGGGAAGCTTCAGTGTATATAACATGAGTATTACTGTCGGTATAAGAACTAAAATTAACTTTTTTTATTACGAAGGAACTTCAAAATTAGAATTTGCTACAAATAGCCCAAAATTGGAGGAATAATTGAAAAATAATATTTAGTTGATTTTGTACTTATATATGTACGTTTATGATTAATTTTTCAGTCTATAGACTGAATAATATTTTCCCTCGATATTCGAACACATTTCATATCGAAATAATACATAATATCGAAAAATTGAAATGGGTATCTATTAAAAAAAAATGTCTTTATTGTATTGGTTTTGGAATTATGTGTTTTTTTTTCCAAATTTTTGGTACAGACAAAAAAAATACATCAATGTAAAACCAATACATTCCTCGCTTCGCTCAGAATCTTATGAGGACATTGCACCCCAATTTACTATCTCCGTCTATATATGGGCACTTGGTATTTGGTACTTTAAGTCTTGAAAATTGTATGCAATGTTAAAAATACGTAATACTAGCTATATTAAAAAAAATATCAAAAAACGTCACATGCAATTTTTTTTAAATAATTATTTCAATTTATAACAACATGTATTATTTTAGTATATTTTGGACTGGTAATTAATAAATACTACTGTACAGCCTATAATTAAAAAATCGTACTTGAGTATATGAAAGTGAACACTCTAGTTACATATAATAATAGTCATTCCCATATTGTTTATATAATATTAATGATATTTTGTATACAGAAGAAAAGAAGGGAAGAGTAAGACCAAAAAAAGGTAGTTGGTTGTACGAAGATTGATATAAAGTGGGCTAGTTTAAGTGAAGAGAATGTGAAAGATCGAATTAAGTGGTAGTGGATTAGGGTGGCCGACATCAAACAGTTGGTAGAAAAGGTGAAGGAAAAGAATAAGAAAAAAAAGAAGAGTAGATTTTATTCTATAAAAATTTAATTTGTTATATCTAAATTTAAATTTAACATTCATTCGAAATTACTGACAGTTTAATTATTAAATATATTATTATATTAATATATAATAGGTGTCTATGTAATATCACTACAAAATATTTAAGTTTCACCAGTGATAACCTCTTTTTATAATATTTAAAATATATATGATCAATTAAATGTAATCTTTTATTTAACTGTTAAAGATAATACATATAATATTAGGTACTTATTAGAATTTAGAAGATAAGTATGTAGGTATTTTTATACGAAATATAATTTATAAAGTAAATATATTTTTTACAAAACTTGTATTGTAATTACAGTTATCATGTAAATCATACATCTTTGAAAATCGTAAATTTGGTGGAAAAATTTTAGTCCAAATAAACTGCGTTCCACACTTACCTAAAGACCATTATTTTTATATTAAGATTTAGTATGACTATAATACATATATATTTTATATAATATATACGAACCAGTTTATGGTATAAGGTAAGGGGTAACATTATCTCGGTGAAATATGGTATACATCATTTATAGTTAATAGCACACACTATATTAATACTTAAAAGTATTTGTTTACACAAAATAAGATTTTTCGTGTGTACTTTCATTATATTTCATATTATATGATAAGTATATGCTAATGCTTTATACTGGATTAAACTAGTAATCATATTTATAAACATTATAATAATAATTAATTATATTTTAATAATAACTCTTAATTAAAGACAAAAAACATGTAGCACACTGTATAAATTACGATGATAAAAATTTTGGAAAACACACACACTATCAAATTAATACGTAATACGATAAATAATGACCAGAGTCAGATTTGCATGCATTTTCATATTTTTCTCGAATGTATGTAGTTCGACAGGAGTAAGACTATAATATACCCAATTAGTTTAGCTGATGGCACAGAAAAAATATTTGAAGAATTTGGTATACTTAAGCATATTCTGTAGAAAAGTTCAGTAAAATATTACTTTATACTTATGTCTCGATATTTGATGTATATATAATACAATTTTGATGAAATTTTTAATAATATTACTAAACAAAATTTGTCATCTATATTTTATAACGAAAAACGTTTTCTTTTTTAACGTAATTGTTACGTATATTCGTTATTAATTTAACTGATATTATATGGTTAAAATGTTTTGTTTATTTATTGATATTCTAGATATTATGTTTTTTGTTTTTCGTTTATTGATTACGTTTAGGAACTAAATCTTTACATTTTTAATATAATTAGATAATTTTTAAAATAAAGTATCTAAATACTTTTTTTTAAATGTTTTAGTTTAGCTTTGGTAAGTGGCTTATCTAGGTATTTATCTCCAAAAAAATACGTGTACTTGCGTTAAATTAAAATAAATATAAATGATCAAACCAGTAATATATATAGGTAATATACTTATATTTGTTTAAAATAAACACTAACATTATTTGACTTCTCAACGATGCTAAATGGCTTCATATAGTAGGTAAATCCTAACACTAATATACCAATATACTAATATACATATTTACGTATTATTGAACACGTAAAGCTAAATTTCATTAAATAAATGTAGGTACTTTCCAAAGTGTTGATTCTGGAAATGTGGTTGAAAATAGGGAAGCCTGTGCAATTATTTTTGATTAAAAAACAAGTTAAGATCGGAACCGGACATTTCGGCGTAACGTCCATTTCTAATACTTACTGTACATTTTACCAATGTATTTCGTATAAATTAAAATTATCATTTATATTTCTCCAATAATATTTAAAAATAATTAGTGGTTTCCATTTGAAAATCAAAAGTTAATGCATTTATCTCGTAAAATAACTAGTAAAATTATTAATATAATAAAATTAATATAATATTAATATAATATTATTGATTTTGATAAAAACGTGTTTTTACAAATTTTGGTTAATTATTTTTTTAAGCTATTGGGAAAATTAAATATTAATTTATTAAAATAGTAACACCGATACAGATACGCCAAATCAGCCCCGCCCAAATGTCCTTTAATTTTTTAATTAAGTATAGTTCTCATTGTAAGCGTGCTAAATTCTCCGTTTCTAAACTTATTTTAAACAATAATCTAAAATTATAAAACAAAACGAATAATATCTATCTGCCTAGTAACCAAAACAATCGTAACTACCTATGTACTAGCATTGATTATATATTATATAATATATAATCAATGGTACTAGTAAATACGGATGGACAACGGGGAAATACGTTGTCTAAACTTATATTTAAAAACCTATAAGCGGTCGTTTTTGGGGAAAAGAGTTCAAGAAAAATGTTTAAATATTTATAGATGGTTTATTCATTATAAGTAGTTGAAATATCAGAAAATGTATTCAATATATTATGTACTCGACTAAAATCGGAATTTTAATAATATCAATCAATTTCTTATTTATAATTCTTACATTACCTATTGGTGATTTGAACGAAGGCGTTTTTATCATTACTGTGAAGATAATTTTATGATCCGATTAGCTAAATTACTTCTATAAATTACTAATCCGATTTTAGACAGTTATCTGTATTTCCTTTGTACAAACGTGATTTTATAATTTATTCATTGATTATAATATAGGTACTATTATGTTTGTAGACGTAATAATAACTAGTCATGTTTCTATATGGGAAAAAAAATATTACATAAATAATGTCGTGAATTAAAATTAGGTAATAACTATCCGATCGACGAATAAAAAAAAGTCCATGCCAGTTGAATTATGATATTTTAATTAATTAACATCGAGAATATTAAATGGTGAGAATATTGTACTTATTTTCTGTTTACATTACTATACAATATAATAAAATGCTGATCTATTTATATATATTTTTAATTACTCGTATTTATATTCATATAATATAGCTGTTAGCATCCTGACGAATTTTTTTTTCGAAATCAACGTTAATGATGAACACGTTCTGAACATGTATATTATGTTTCGGAGATTTTATATTTGTGTCCTAAGTGTCGTTTCGAAAATTATACATACATTTTCTCATCGCGATGCGTGGGTTTCCTTTCGGAAGAACTGCATTTTTCTACATGATGTTATGGACGTAACATCCTCGTAATACAAACGTATTTTTGATTAGTAATTTTGATAAGACGTTCATCGGGATTTATATTTTTTTCTCATGATAAGTATACAAGTACAATAATATATTTCACATCACGAAGTATTAAATTTAATTCGAACCTTGACCTATCCGAATCAATGTACCTTAGGTCTTTTTTAAAATTACTTTCCAATTTTCTCGGATCTTATTGAAAAAAAATATCGTTGACAACTCGTATGTACTCGTATACCAACTTGTTAATTAATAGACCGTATCGACACACGGAAGCCTTGATATGCAGCTGTAGTATGTATAATAAGCAGTATTGTAAATTATTCAATTTAAAGTATTTAAATACGTATTTTAAATAATTTTCAAAATTATTTGTATTTGAAGTCTAAAATGCTTTTTAAATATCCTAGTAAAATGTTAATGTATTTTGCATATTCTACATACATAGTAGGTACTTTATACGTATTTATTTATATAATTTAAAAAAAAATATTGATTCGAATGGGGATTACCTAACATTCCCTTGTAATGTTGGTACCTAATCATTTACTTGCAGGAAAAGACGTTGTTGAATGATATTGAGAACAAATTTTTCTTTGATGTAGGTAAATTATTTATTATTACTAAAATATTTCAAATTATTTTACTAGAAAATATTTATTGACTAAACATTGTAGAAATATAGATTATATATGTATTATGTTTGTGTTTATACTATAAATCTTCTACTCATTAATAAACTAATTCTTTCAATAAATTAAATGTAATATCTAATCAGTTTTAATAGTTTTCTATATATATAAAAATAGCAAAGGATTTATAAAAGTATTTGGCTTTATTTATATGCATATACAAAATAGACCATCGCGTGAAAGATGTCTGCACTGATAAAATATAAAAAGTTTTGTTTAAAGTTTTAAAAGCCAAAATAAAAAAATTCGTCAATAATTTTAAATACCTATTTAAGTTAAACATATTGATATTGTTACTATTTTTTTCATATACTGTAATTGACACATTATGTTAATATATATTATATTTTTAATAATTTACAAAATTTTGAAAAATAAATTTTAATATAAGAACTATTATCAGAACAAAATTGTACTAAAAATGTAATTATGAAAGTTAAGTTACTATACATTATTTATTGAATTGTATACCTTATTTTTGAAAATCTTATAAAAACTTAAAAAAAATATGGGGTTAAGATTAGGAGAGATCTGTTTTGGTGGATGATAATGGGAGAATTGGTAAGGGTTTGAAGTCTATATAGTTCTTTAGTTTGTACCTTGAAATTTACTATAATAGAAGAATATAGACCTATTTATTTTATGTACTACTAAATTAAAAATATCATATAGCTTCTTAAATGGTTATGATAAAAAAGTATTTTATATTTTAAAAAAAATGTACTTATATGTTTTTGTATTTGATATAATTTTTACATATTTGTTTTTAAAATGTTAATACTATTAAAATACTTCAATCACATATTACAATTTTAAAAAACTATGTATATAGAACACATTTTTCACTATTGAAATGAGTTTTAGACTTTTGTAGATAAAATATTATAGTGTTATTATTATTATTATTATTATTATTTTATCTTATATTATGTGATTAGATATAATTTATATTATAATATGGGTATTATAGGTACAAGTTTTTTGATATATGTATGGTATATTAGTATATACTGTATAAGTATATAGGTAGGTATATTATACGACATAATATAACAGAATAATTTTTCAGTAATAAGACAAATGTGGCGTATCGGCAATGTTTTATGCCTGAAGTTATTGTTTATGATTTTCGCATACACCCATCATAAAATATATCACACTCATAATCATATATTTGTTTATTTTCCTCACTGCCCGTTGGCTTACCAAAATGTGCGACAACAAATTAATGGTTATAAGTATATTATAATTTTGTTTGGAGTCAAGTAATATTAATACCTCAGAAATAGAATACGATTATAAATGAACCCAATATGGCAGCTCATATACATATTTGAAGTTCGTGGGATGAATTTCGTCGAGAACAATAAATGATAATATTCAAGTATAGTATGTCTGATTATACACAACATATATTATAACATTTATTATACAACAATAAAATATTTAAAATAACAAAATATTAAAAAAAAAAAAATTATGGAATATTCCAAGACAGCATTAAGCATATTAATAACAAGTTAAATAAATAACAGACAGTTGTCTTTTATTCTACTTTGGGTATAATGTTTTGATTGATTTTAAATTTTGAGTGGAGCAAAGAATCTATTGGTTTTAAGATTATGTTTTTTATTTATTTACGTTTTCTCTGGAAATATGCTTTTCGGGTAGGAAGAGTCGAGTTTAAAAGTAAATAGCTTTTATGATAGATAATTCGTTCTAATTAATACTTTCTAGAGGTAATTTTTTGATTTTTCTAGTTCGTAAGTTCACTCTGCAAGTGAGCTGAATTCGGAATCTACCTTCTATGTTTATCTAAATTATAGCTTATAGGAAAGTATTTGTATTTATATTTAAATACATATTGGGAATTCATATTTGTTTTTAATTTTGTTTTGTACTTTTAAAAAGTATTTTTTCTTTTAAATTGGTAACGGATAGTTGTAATAACATACCAACTTAATGTTAAAATAAAAAAAGGTTATGTATACAAATTAGTTTGGTATATAGTTTAGAAAATTGTATGATGTACATGATTTATATATATAATTAAATAATACCGTTCATCAATTTATAGATGATATTATATAAAATGTGTTTGGTATAGGTACCTATATAAGAAATAGAATAACCGTTATTACATATACTTAAGTCTACCAGTAATAGTGGGCGTTTTAATGCCTAATAATAGGTAGCTCTATTTGTATTTTGTGGCATAAAATCATATAAAAATATAAAATACATACGGCTTTTAAATTAATTAAAACAATTTTAGTGTGATAAATGTATGAAAATTATTCTTCGACCGATTTCATATTAATAATTATAACTTTGTGTTCTGTTTTTATTCACAGATAACTGTAATTGGATGTGTTTCGTGCGACCGGCGAAAGCGAAACAGGAACAAAACATGATTGTCGACCAAATCGGCGATTATCTTTATTTTACCACTACCAGGGCGATTTTTCAACGAGAAGAGCTACTCGTCGGCTATAGTACATTTTACGCGCACAAACGGGGTCTACAGTTACTGCCCACGGGTCAGTATAAACATTAACGCCATTTAATTTTACTATTACGTTTTACAAACTGATTGATGGAAGAATATAAATCTTAATTGATATTTTCGGTATTAATTTCTACTGAGGTAGACCAGTGCCGTAAGTTGAGATGAATTTTAAGCATTTCAAAAAATCACTACTACAAATTCTCGTACCTAAACCAAAGAATAAGCTTGATCATCAGAGTGGACACAGTCAGATAGTATGAATTATGTCTGACATTTTAAAAATGTTGCTCAATTCATTTGTGGGATGACAATTTTTTTAGATTTATTTCACATTATAGTTATCTACATCAGAAATTGTGTAATTTGATTGGTTAGAAATACCTATGTAATTGCATGTTATCATGTGATTTATGACGAACCTAACCATAGTGTAAAAAGTGAAAATTTTTTCCAAGGCTGCACTGCCTTTTTTACAACATGGCGAATATTTTTTAGACAACTCTCGAATATACATTTTGATTATTTTATTCTGTACAATAGTTTATATAATGCTTTATATAGCAGCCTATGCTATAGTTTATTCTATGGTTATCCATAGTCAGTGTGGGTTTAATGATAAGATTCTACTTATCTGGTTATTTTTGCCACTATCGCCAACATTGTATTACCACCATATCCCATTCATACATACGAGCGTCTAGAAACAGTGTTTCTTATCTTATATATTTTTTTATCAGTATCGTACAGTATTACTGCTATCACATATCAATTCGACTTATAGAATCGGTTAAAAAACGAAATTCAAGTATAATATTCTTAATTATTATTCATAATTTAATTTAATTAAGGAGTTGGAAATAGTTTTCCTTAATTTTACTTCAGTCCAAGGTAAATAAGTTGGGTTTCGATATAATATGTTTTTATGTATTTTTCCCCAGTTATTGTTTTACCGTTTTCAATAGGTACCTGATGGAATTTTGTTATTATTATTAACATTTTATTTTCTTTGTGTACAATAGGTACCTACTTTTATTTATTAAGAAATAAAAATAAATAATACTTTATTGAATTAACTCATACAAACTTAAGTGACATAATATAAATTAAAATATAATTCTGTTTAGTTTATGTTAAGTTAATTAATTATTTATTATTGATGAAATGTGAACTGTTAAGTATTAAGTGATATAGTGGAGATAGCATGTTGTAATAACTGATAAGAAAATAACATAGGTAGACGCTCGTTACATACATTTATAATTGTTTATCAGTAATAATTTTATGATAACACATTTGTTATACTAAAAATGAGTAAATCATTATTATTTTGAATAAATGGCTACACAGTGGGAGGAATCTTGAATTAAGAATTTAACATAACATTTTACTCTATGATACAAATTTTAAGTAGTTTAAACTTAAACTACATACATGTTTTCCAACTCTTCAAATTCATGTGCCCTGTGACATTACGAATATTCGAACGAGTAGTTTCTTAGTTATTCTAATATATATATTAAGGACAATACGAGTATATTATAGGCGCCTTGAATCATAAATCAAATTATTATCCATTTATTTATTTAGGTGTTAAAATATCATCAGTAAATGGATATATTATAGAAACTGATAGAAACTAACGAGTTATTGGTTCTAGCGTAGAATAACTCAATACAATTTTATAATGTGGTTTATAATTTTAAAACAAAAACAAAAAAATTGGATTGGAGCACTCGTCATGCATTAACGGATTTAGAATAAGTCGGTTAAAATATAAATTTCACATCTTTGACATTAATTATTATTATTGTTTTATATATAATCTAGTAATATTATTGGATTATTTGGTACGATTTTTATTATCTAAATACATACAAATACTTCAGATTGGTTTTTCGAACATGACAATATTTGATGATGGAGTTATGGATGTTATGGAGTAAAAGTAAAATGTATGAACAACGTAGTAAATACTTATAGATTTATAGACTTATAAACTATTATATAGGACAGGGGTGGCCAAACTGCGGCAAGCGTGCCACATTTGTGGCACATTTGTTGTTATTGAATGGCACACTAAAGTCAAATAAAATAATATATAATTTTCAAATATTTCTAAAAATAAGTATTATTAAATTAGATTATATTATCGCAGTGGAATTTCCGATTATTATTCCGATACGAGAATTGTTACAGTACGTGTGTACTAGATTACTACAATAAAGTTAGTCGTATTAGAATTGCCGTGCCCGTGCGTTACTGAGTAAATTTGTGTCGTTGTGTGTGTGTGATCGTGAAATGGCATCTAATAAACCAGGAACTTCAGGTTTAGGAGTAAAACGAAGTTATAAAGATGATATTTCTTCGCGAAATTTTAATACAATATTTTAAAATAATTTTCAAGAAAGATTCAGCAAATTTAAAGAAGAAGAAGATTTAAATAACTTATTTATTAATATCCATTTATCATAGCGACACACGATCTCCAAAAATATAACCCCAATGTGCAATTGGAAATTATTGAACTTCAAAGTTCAACTGTTTTAAAATGCAAATATAAAGAGTCATCTGAGGTTATAGAATTTTGGAAATGCCTGCCCGAAGAAGATTTTCCAGAACTACATAATGTAGCGTTGAAATTGGTTTGTAGATTCGGCTCTACATATAGGTATATATATATGTGAGAAAAGTTTTTCACGGATGACTTTCATTAAAAATAAGTATAGAACCAAACTGACAAATTCTCACTTGAAAAATTTAATGCTGCTATCTTCAACTAAACTTAAACCAAATTATGAAGAGATAATATCCATTAAGCAAATTCAACATACCTAATCATTAAAAAAAAAACATTGCAATTGAACTGTCATAAAAATAGTACCTATGAAAAAAATCTAAAATTTGTATTTATGTAAACTGTAAAGAAATAAATATTTTTTAAGGCACATTCTCAATTTTGTATACATTATTTGGCACAATATAAAAAAAGGTTGGCCACCCCTGATATAGGAAATAGGTACTCATAATGTGCCGATATGGAATTGATTTGCAGGTATCGACTGCTAAATGTGTAGTGTTATATTATATATTGAAAAACAAGAATCGGATAAAAAATATAACACAATCATAAATGTCACTGGAAACTCAATAAGTATAACGAAAGTATTTGAACGTCATCATAAATTTAATTATCTATTAATTATTAAATTTATTGACAAATCATTAATGCAACCACGTCCGAATTAAAATAATATGGGTACATATTATTATAACTGACGTATATAATATATACCCCATACATATCCGTTATAATAATAAAAATATATTCGACAATAGCTGTTGAAAAAAATATTAAAAACCAATTTCGATTTTAAAAGTGATTTCTTGTATTTATTTTTGTTTTAAATACACATCATATCGCTAAAGACAAATAGTTCACATGATTGCAAGATACGCGTTTTCTTGAAATTGTTGAATTTTCAAGATGTATTGCGGAGAGTTTTTAATACTCATTTGTGATTTGTTGTGTGTGATATTATTCGTATATAGATACATTTTATTTTAATAGTTTTTAACACGTCAATTTAACCTAACTTATATAATTTCGTTTATATCGATATATTTCACACTTTAATAATTTTCAATTATATTGTCAGTAGAAATTCGTATAATTCCTCGCCGTATAATTTCTATTATACTAAAACACTCAGTATATTTTTAGTTGAAAATAGTATAGGTATATTATAACCTAAAAGAAATGTTTCAACGTGCATATTTTATCATGCGAAATATGAACAAATATTGAAAATATTCCAAATAAACTAAGTTAATGTATATTCTGAATTTCTGATAAATGAACCAAAAAAATTACAAAAATATGTTAAATCTGTTCCTCAACTACATTATGTTTTTAGTTTGAAAATGTGTACTACATCGTGAAGGTAATTATAATTATATGTTGTATTATAATATGGTCAAGACAGTTTTTTTATTCTTACTTTGAACTTTATATATATTTTTTTTTTATTTATGTCAATGGCAATATATATTTAAATTTTTAGCCAGTTTACGTTTTTTCTTTTTGGAGTAAATACTTTAATATAAGTATCTTAAAATAAGGTAGGTACTTAAGTATCTTAGGTACAACATATTATAAATGAATATCTCCGTACAGACATAATATATTATTCAAATTCCAAATCCCTTCTAAAGTAATAAAATATTTGAATTAATAATTATATTATTTAATGTTTTTTTTTTTTTTTAGTTTTATTAAAGCGACTTCTATCTTTTTCAAGTTGTTAACAAAACTTTTAACTTTTAACTTAAAAATATTTAGTGTGTGAAAATAATTAACTGAATACTGCAATATTATCCATTTATGTAGGATTAGATCGGGACTCTTCAATCCTGTAATTTTAGTGTGATTATTCTGCTGCAGTTTAATATATTTATAAATTTATATTAGAAACAAAAAATATAGTACAGGGATTTTTTTTTTCAATTTATTATATTAAAATAAAACGTATATATTATTGTCTGTAGACAAATAGTATTTAAATATAATTGAAAAAAAAAAAAAAAAGACTAACTTAACACTTTCAGTTGGTAATTAATACAATAGTAAAATATATTCGGCTTGCTTCTCTATAATATTTTATCTATATTTAAAATATATTATCACTTGGCATATTTTAGTTATTCATGAAACATCCCGAAGAATATATTTACGTTTGTACCGTTTCCGCACACCACAAACTGCAATATTTCGTGCACTAATCGTATCAATACATGTCGAGAGTAGTAAACTAATTCACGTGTATATAGTGTCTTAATTATACGGACACCGATTTTTTTAGACACGTGTTTTACATATTATATTTATCAATGAAAACAACCCGAGACGAAACGTGTCTCAACAGGATATTAGAGATTTAATCGTACAAAGATCATTATCTACATTTGCACATCAGTGTACTGTATCACAGCATACTATACTATTAAAAATATATGTTGTTATAGTTTAACGAGCATTATTTTCGTGGGATTATTTCGTATCTTATTTGTATATCTATCGAGTTTTGACTATCTTCATTTATAGTTGTTTCCTCGATTTTTAGTTTTACTATAACTATATATAGATATATAAATAGATTGGTAGGTATGCAGTTCTTGAATATCGATCAGTATCGAATTTAATATCCAGACGGTTGTTTTTCTGTAACTTTTTTCGTGTAAGTACATAATTAGATTAAAAAAAAAATGTTTTTATTAAAAACCATTATGACGTATAATCTTTAAATACTCTGTCTTAGTTTTTGATTGTTAACTTTTACGGATCATGAGTCACTATTATATTACCGATTGAACAAATACAGGCAATAAACAATTATTATTCAATTTTCTTTAAACAACATCTTTATATTTTCTACCATGTTAAAGATTGAGTATTTTCATTATGTATTATAATTTATAATATAGTTTCTGAGATTATATATTAAAATTGCATTATTTTATATATATTTTTATGTGCAATTACCTACCATTTATATAGCATAATAAAATCACATTGCTGGATAATATAATTTTAAACGTCTCAGAAACGTATAATATGTGTTACTTTATTGGCAGTTAAAATAAAACTGTTCCAAAACAACTTCTAAACATCGTAGGGTGATATTACCAATTATAACTTAAAACAAACATTTCTGCGGTATTATGTAACTTTGAATACACATTAGTGGGTCACTTCGGTCGGTTATCGCCCGAGTGTACCTAACGGATTTCACACAACGTCACAACTACACGTTTGTGAAGTTGGCCCACCATCTTTGCAAAAAACCGTTCAAAATATATATACCAAAAATTTTAGAGTATGAAATGTATCAAATGCTTTTCTTATTAATATTAAGAAATATGGTATTTCAAATAATAAATAGAATCCATATTATATAGATATTCATATAAAATTATAGATTTGTTTTTTCCATAAAATGCATTTTGAAACCACATAAATTGTGTTTCTTTATCCGCAATAAAATAAAAAACCGATTTAATAATATACCACTATGCGATTAATTTCTCAGAAAAATTTTCAATTTAAATTTGGTTTATTAAGTTAGATTTTTTCTACATTAAATAATAATATACGAATATATTATATAAGTACATTTTATATTATTAGGTACAAATTATTAACTACCTGTATATACATTATAGTATTACACATATATTAGGTACTATTTATTTATTTGATGGAATATATGAATTTAATTAATTGTACTGATATATACCTATATAAAATAAACAGCATATTCAAAAATTCTAATAATATATTAATAATTAATATCATTTATTCATTAGATTTTTCTCTGAAAAATGAATTTATTGGAAACACTTTTACAATAAAAATTGTAATAAGTACGAAAGGTTTTATTTGCATTGTACGTATTAAATTTAATATCCACAAACTGGCTCATCACACAGTTTTTATGAACCAGTTTAGTATTATTTAAAATTGACGCAATTTGGACAGGCGGATATTAATCATTTGAAATTCCCAACCTTATTGGACCCCTCTCCCCCTTCCAATTAACAGTTTTAAATAATTAATGTCCCAAATAATTTAAATAAATAATATTATTTAAAAAAAAAGAGAGACTTATTATGTAAGTTTTAGGAATCCGTATCGATTCTATCTGGATTATTATGTAAGAAATTATAATATAGTGTTAATATTCTCCCGTTAAATGGACGTCATATACTTAAGGTCGGACTGGGCCCTTGGCTAATTATAGGCCTCCTGGAGTCACTTGCACTTGCTCATAATTAAATAATAATAAAAATATTTATTAACAATTAATAAATTTACAAAAATTGTGTTATTTTGGCCAATATTGATCTACAAAATAAAAAACTATTATTTCCTACTCTCTGTAAAACTAGAAGCATTATAATTTCGAATCATTGTGCATTACGCGTTTTTAGATAAAATGTATGTATCTACCACTAATATTTTATTCTATTACAATAATGGAATATAATTATTCTTTTTAGCTTTTAGATATATTTTTATCATAATATTATTGGCCTAATTCATAACATTCTAAATTTTACCATTATTATCTCTTTTCCGAAATTCGTCAAATTTAATTGAAATATTTTTAAATTGTTTTTTTTTATTTTTGAGCATAATTTTTATGTTGTAGTCTAAGAATTTATAGAAACATTAATCATTTTATTTTACAACCATGGTAATATCTAAATGGTCGATTTATTTTTAAATTCTTTAAATGTGTCCGTCAAAATATACATTATGATTTTGGATATAATTTGTATACCACATCTGTTCGCTAGTATTCTTTTGCAATTTCCGGATCAATTAAATTTTTTTTTAATATTAAATATATTATAATATAAATAAATGTGAAAATAAAAGAGAATTCAGAGTATATGATGTTAGTGCTAAGTACACAAATAAGCAATTCAGTCAGAGGTTTGTTGATTACCTAGGTCCAGTTATGACAGTTATGTCCAGTTATACTTTTGAATATAAAAAAAAGTAATTTTGATCATTCCACTTTAAAGTCTAATAATGTTGAGCACATTAAAAGAACTGTTAAAACTTAGTTATTAAGTGAATTTGTGTAAATAAAAATGTTATTGTGTGACTTTAACAGAAAGTTATATATAAAACTTAATTTTAGTGATATATGTCAACATGTAAAATGTAATTGTTTTCTCTTATTATGTTTTGTAACTCATTTAGCCCACCACAAGCTTTGATTTTTGGGTTAAGTTAATCAAGCTGTAAAATTTTTCATATATGTAATAATATGTAACATATAATTTTATCTAATAAAAAAAAAAAATGATGTTCCTATATATCATTAAAATGTATATTATCTACTCCAGATTATATCATTTACTACTTACCATACTCTAACATAGATTTCTTGTATGTATGTATGTATGTACAATATCCATATATGACACTTTCTATACAATTATTGCATTTTTTCTAAAATATATTTCAAATTTATTTTATAACCAAAACTTTGAGTAGGTATTTAGTTTTACAAAGAGTTATAAAACTAATTTGGTGTTTGTAACTCTACCTATACTGCTATATGACATGTATATTTTTCTACACATTTCGGATTAAGTTTACATTTTTTAAAACTATTAACAGATGTTCTTTTATCAAAAAAATTCATAATATTATCTATAAATATTTATTTCTCCTTTCCTGTGACCCTCCAAATCCAATCCACTTTTAAATAAAAACTATAGATTTTTGAGCTTGAATTTTCCGAGTTTTAGACCTAGAATTCGTACAAAATATTAAACACACCATCTCTCAATCATAGTAAAGTTATAATTTATAAATTATCTAAATCTCTATAAAAGAGGTATTCCAATTTTGTACCACCTTTTTATAAATAAATTGTATTGAGCGAAACGATCGGTATTTTTATATGGCCCTTTATCAAAGTCATGAAATGGGCTTTTTGATATCAAGGGCAATATAACAAAATTACACTACGGAAAACGAAAAATGTGGCATCCATGTTAAAATTTAAATTGAAAACTATTATTAATTTTAAAGAGAAGAAAGTTTTCGAGATGTCATATCATTTTTTTCAAAATATTCTTTAACAAAAAAGTATTTTACATATTTTTTAAATATTTTTAAATAATTTTAATTTTAAAAATAAATTTGCAAAAACGATATGATATCTTATCAAAAATTCTCTGTTTGCTCTTTAAAATTGGCTATTTAAACTTTGATTTTAGCTGACCTGTTTCTCGTTTTGCATATAGTTATTTTGCTACATTCATTATGGAATAAACAAACAAAGCATTTGCAATATTGTGCCTATTATATGTGTGATATTTTTACAATTTCTCCTAGATTTATTCAATAATATTCAGATTTCATATATTATTGTTTGTAGGTAGTAGGTACTAATGTACTTTAATATTATATATTCGAAACATATATATGTATATAAAAGATATTTATTTATTTTTCGATTAATGTTATTTAATATACGTTAAAATATTAGCCTAGATGACTCATAAGATAAGATAAGCAGCTCACCGTAAATTAAAAAATGAACAGTTGTTTCTTTCTTTAAACATTATGTTAATCAATTATTTATTTTATGAACATAATTTACAACATTATGTCCGTTTATAATTGTAAAAATGTATATTTTTTTCTATAGAAAATAATCCTGGGATTTCACATCATATCCGAAAACCATTTAAATCGTTGAAAATGTCACAGGATTTAATGAACAAGCCCATTGAAAATCCTCGGAATACCTTATCGAACCGAGGAAATATGGTAAGGCCTCTATCGAAATAACTACTGGTACCTATTTTAAAACTAAAATGTATAGCTATGGTAAAGTGTTAACGTTAAATTTTCAGATGAAAACGTTACCGATGACTTGCAAGCATATGACAAAATTACGAAAGCTATCCAATCGTTTCGGTAAAAATAACGCTCAATGTAATCTTTGCATCAATGGGCAGAATAATTCGAAAAACGCTTATAGAACTAAATCCAGTAGCAAGTGAGATAATGTTATAGTTTTATAGTAGATTTTATACATTTAAAATGGTACCTATATTTATCCCAATTATGATTTTTCATTTTTTTTTTTTTTTTTAGAAATATTTGGGTGTGCGAGGCTTGTGATTTGAAATTCTCAAAACGAGAAACGATCTTAATACACTGTAAATTGCACCAAGACGAGTTTGACGTTGAAAAAATGACGTTGACCGATACCACTTGTCCCGAATGTAGTTCTGTAAGTGTGAGATTTCATATTATTCTCTAATATAGATATTACATTTATTATTTATTTATTTATTCGTATCACATATAATAATAATTGACAGTTATAAATTATAGTAAAAATATATAATGGTTAAAAATAAATAGTAGAAATATATAAATATAAATAATACAAATACAAATACAACATAATAACGGAATCAGTAAAATTTAGACTTTAAAAACATAACATAGTGATAAAGGTATTTATAGTTTAAGGTCAAAATTTGTTATCCATATCGCTTAATTGGTGTCAAACTAATAAAATCTTCAAATCTTGCGTTATATTTTCTATTTGGATATTCGCTAATAATGTGTGATATTGTTCGGTTAGGATAGCCGCAGTCACAGTTTGGTATTGGAATGATATTCCATTTTTGCATTAAGTTGCTGCATCTGTCATGGTCCGTTCAAATTATATTTAGTGTCGACCATTGTTTGCGAGGAAGGTCGTGACCAAGGACATTCCTTGTGTTGCTGGAGCTCTGGCCCAAGTTAGAAGACGACCATACTTCCTTCCAGGCTTTTTCGAGAATGAAGTTTGATCTGTTTAATTTAGTCGCTGTTTTCCATGGGGGTTTCTCGATTTAAGCCTCAGTGGATTTTTTAGTTGAGTACTATAACTTGGGCAGGGACGGGAACAAGATGCTTTTCTTCCATTTGTTTAGAAGAGCTTGCTTTCGTCGTAGCACTGGTGGACCAATATGGCATAACGTTGTTATCCATTGAATTGGGGTGGACTTCAGTGTTCCGGAAATTATGCGCATACTGGGAGTGTATCTTTATGGTGTATATGCTGTTGATCCATACAAGCGCACGATACTCCGTGCTTGAGTACACAAGTGTGATAGTAGATCTTCTCAATGCTGAGAAGTCAGCTCCACAATCTGTACCTGTGAGCTTTTGTATGATGTTATTTCAGCAGTTAATTTTTTCTTCAACGTTGGATAGGTGCTTCTTGTAAGAAAGAGTTCTATCCATTGTAACACCCATTTTAGGTTGGGGCTGTGTGTAACGATATGCTCAAAGAATGTGACGTTTAATGAGTGATTGGACTGTTTATTGTTAAAGTGAAAAGCGGAGACTTCTGTTTTATTAGGGTTTGGTCGGAGTCTCCAATGTGTGAAGTATTCATTTAATTTTTGGAAATCAAAATTAAGTACTTGTTCATACTTATCTGGTCCTCTTTCCTGTCATGATAAGTCAAAATAGTCTACGTATATGAACGTCTTTGAGATAGTGACAGGTAGTTCACTAGTGTATAAATTAAAGAGCAATGGGGCCAGAACCGACCAGGGTTAGCTTGAAAAAACCCAACCCAAAAAATCCCACCTGGTTTTATCGGGTTTAACCCACCTAAAAAAAAACCCTATACACCAACTTAGAAAAATTAAAACATTTTATTATGGTTAAATAAAATATATTGATTCTTTTTCGTCGAAAAGTAAATATTAAAATTTCTATTTAGAAAATTAAAAATTCAATGAACTACGATATGAATACAACTATGGAAATATTCATGTGTTTGGTAATAATAATATTATATATAGGTATTATTATTAATATAGGTACCTATTAAAGTTAATACAAATTATATTATTATTGTATAGTATAATATAATTTATTATATTAAAATATACTAATATGCTTATGCTTAATTACCATACAAATGGCTTTGGCCAGGACTGTTTGCTTATGAGTTATAAATTATAAAAGTACCTAAAACAAAAATATACAGTGTTTGTAATTTGGGGGAAAAAATAATATTTTTATTGGGTTGAAGTGGGTTTAAAAAAACAATAAAACAGTCCATTAAAACCCACCTAAATAATTTTCTTAAAAAACTCAGGGTAATATTGGGCTTTTTTGGGTTTTATGGGGAAAAAAAACCAATTTAACCCAACCCAGTGGGGTTTTTTCAATAAAACCCGGGTTTTTCCAACCCTGGAACCGACCCTTAAGAAAGTTTGTTGTTCATATGTAGTTTTTTGCTTTTGGTGTTATTTATGTTCAGTACAAAGTTCACTACAGCCAACTTCAATGTATGTAATGACAAAACTTGATCACAGCAGCCACGACTAGGTCTAAACTCTGCTTGCTCATTCGGTATGATGGCATTAATTATTGGGATTATGTGATTGTATATCACTCT
The DNA here is from genome assembly GCA_025469235.1 of Pemphigus obesinymphae. Classification (NCBI taxonomy): domain Eukaryota; kingdom Metazoa; phylum Arthropoda; class Insecta; order Hemiptera; family Aphididae; genus Pemphigus; species Pemphigus obesinymphae. The sequence goes on from JAIPRL010000685.1 coordinate 92,676, forward strand.
TTCCAATAATTTGCAATACACACTTAATAAGGCTATAGGTCTATAATTTGCTGCTCTCTCAATAGGTTTTCCTAGCTTGAGAATAGTTATTATTCTGGATTTTTTTGAAATGTGTAGACTGTTTTCTTAAAATAACAATTTTATTAAAAAACTTTTGATAGCCAGAGTATAGCTAGGACCAAAATTCTTTAAAAATTTCGGGAACATACCGTCAATGATTTTCCGTTCTTTAGGTTATCTATAGCAAATTGGACTTCAGCAGTGTCGTAGTCTTTAGTGTGCTCGATTCTAGTCTTTGCGCCTTCTTAGCTATGTCGATCAAATCTCACTTGTTTACTAAATGTTTTATCTTGTGTTATTCTCGAAAGTTCAACAATTTAGTTAGCGACTAAATTTGGGTTTATGTTACTAGTCTTTATCTGGTGGGCACCGATGTTGATGTCGAGTTTTCTGAGTAGTGTCTAAACTTTTCTACTAGACAATTTGAAATCTAGATTATCAATAGTTTCTAACCAGTGATTCCTTCGCTTAGAGACTGCAACAGCTTATTGGCCACATCAGTATTTGGTGACCGTTAGAATTTGTGGAATAGTCAAGTGGTCTCATGATCCCAGCGTGGTATGTACTTTTTTCGAAAGCCCCTTAATATATGTTTTTTGGCAGTCTTAGTTACAAGTTTTTTTTTTTTTAAATTAAATCTCTTTAATTAAAAAACACAATATAAGTTAATTAAATTACTAGCCAATATATTATGTATAGCACTTGTTTTGCTGCTGTATAATATTATATATTATACTTATTTTTAATTATTATATTTTATAATCATTCTACTGAAAAATTATTTTACGAATTGTAGTCTTAAATTGGATAGAAAGTTTTTATGATATGATTTTGATCTTTTAGATTTGGTTAATTAGTGATACATACATTTTCGGATAATAAATATATAAATAAATTGCAATATTGTAATCTTTATGTGTTACAGGGATTTCACCATGCTGAAGAACTCATTAAACATGTTTATGTACACAGTTTCACGGATGCAGGATTAGGAATCGGTGGGACCACTTACTTTTGTTATCAGTGCGACAGAAGGTATAAGAATCCATGTCATTTGAAGGTATGTCTTAGACAATGAAAAAAAAAAAAAAAACTGGACAAAAACAAAAAATTAAACTGTTGATTAACTGAATAAATGTATTGTCTTATACTGTAGGCACATCAAACAAATCACAAAGTGAATGAACTCAAGCCATACAAATGTAACATGTGTGACAAACGTTTTTTGAATACTGTCGTTTTGACGTGTCATGTGCGCACCCACTTTGGTCAGTATAATTGGTTAAATAATTAAATTTGCTAAATTATGTATAATGTACATACTATGTTAGTATTATTGTTGATATCCAATAGGCTGCAACATGAAAAAATCATGATTTTTTTTTTAATTTGTATAATAAACAAATATTGCCAATGAGCAACAAAATTAATATTTTACATCTATTTATTTGAAATAAATCTAATAGTAAAATTTTAAAGTTTAAAACATTTTAATTATTTATCAGAATTTTAATAGAATATATTATGATGTTTTAGAATATTGTCTATAATTAACAAATGTAACACAGCATAATATACGAGATTTTATTTTAGTTTATATTTTCACTGTCTGTTCGATAGTTTAAATTTGTTAAATTAGTTTTAAAAAATCTGGAAAATAAATAATATATATGTTTATTATTAATTTATATCAAATAAATTTGAGCACTTGTAACTGTTTACTATAATTTTTTATAAACCCTGAAATCACAAAAATAATACACTTTTAAATGTGCATACATATTTCAATAACCATGTTAACATCTTCAGAGCAAACCAAAGATACCATTAATTTTAAAGTAGAGTATATTACTTACAGGACTCAAAACTAAGTAAATAATTTTAATTAATTTTGTTTGGTTTTAGTTTATGCTTTATCTTTGCATTATGAGAAGTAAGGATATGTTTGTACTTTAGGTCATAAATTTAACGTCCTATAAATCAAGAATTATACAGAATGTTGTTAAAATACTACATTACATACTTCAAATATCCTAATTCCTAATGTACACCTATTTAGATACTCTGACTGTTCTATAACGGCCATTGTTCACACACAGATTGTATCTTAAAATATTACTATTTTATCTTCTAAATTTATTAAATATCATGAGCCAACTAATAAGATGCATACTAGTGGTATGTATGTTTAATTATATTTTTTTCTGAATTACGAAGCAGTTTAAGATATCACTTTAAAAGATACACATAAAAGGTGTACCTATGTGTAAAAGTATAATAGTTGATATTATAAAGTACATATTTAATACCAAATATATTTAGTTTTACTGGAATATCTCAATTGACTTTTCATAGTTTACTTTATTCACTGTTTAACATACATATTTTTATTTCAATAGTTTATAAATTATAAATGTAGTAGTTTTATTGTTCATACACGACACATGTACACACCCGTATAAACTGCTGCATACACATTGTTCCGTTACATACTCTTAATTTCCAAACTCTAAAAAGTTCAGGTTTGCACTTTTACATATAGGTAGTTGAAGATGGTTCTTGATAGGGGGGCATTCAAGTATTACGTAAGCACATAGGAGAGGGGGTCTGTCGTGTGCTTAAAATTGCTTACAAGGGGGAGGGGGTTAAAACCATGCTGACGTCAGCAGTAATAACAGTAATAATAAAAAAAAAAACGAAATATATACTTATTTTTATCAAAATATGTAACAAAAATTTATTTTTATTTTTAATTAATTCATATAAAATTCATAAATTTTTTTTTGATAGATGGGGATCGTCGGACATATGTTGACGTAATAAAGTAGGGGGGTCGGACATTTGCTGACAAGGGGGAGGAGGGGATCTAAAAAGGCCAAAAATGTGCTGATGTAAAACTTGAGCTCCCCCCCCCTAGATAGTAGCTATTAAATAATTGGACGGATTTGGTAATTATGGCAGGCTTGCACCAGAGATCAGTTTCCACCAGTGAGAAAAATCTCGATGAATATTTGCTAATGGGAGTCGAAACGGGGACCTCAAGTGCTGAAACACGTGTTTCGAACACTCGACCCCTATTGAACCCTGTTTCTTATCATCAAATATATTTTTGTTATTTACTTGAACAAATACAACTGAGGCTTTGATCGAGCTTTGGTCTAGTTATAGGCTGCTAAAAGGGCCGTAGAAAAAAATCCAGGCTCGAGGGGGTCCTCGTTATTTTTGGGAAAAATTTATAAATATAACCATTTTTTACTCATTCCAAATATTTAAACCAGAATGTACCCTTCCTAAAATCATTAAATTGTTTATAAAATAGAAATAGATAAAGTAGAAATATTTTTTGCGTTTACTTCTTACATGAGAAGTGTATTTTCTCAAGAATCTTTGGCTCCTCTAAAATCTTCAGGTCAGGGGGAATACCATCTACTTGCCCTCTCGATAGTCCTGTTTGATAATATTAGGATATGTTTCAAAATGGAAAAAAGTTGCTGACATCTGTTTCAGAGATGAGGATAGGTATGTCGACTATCCATCTACATCCATGCTCAATGTGTAAATTATATAAAAATATTAATTATATTTTATAATTATATTTTATTCGTTTCAGAGGGTGTGATTTATGATTGTCCCATGTGTCGTTTGACATTTGTTGATTTGAAATCATTGAAGGGACATGTCTATTCACATGCTGTAAATGGTATCTTCTATTGTCCAATGTGTCCACTTGTACGTTTGTTACTTTGATATTAACTCTAAACTAATAACTTGACTAATAATATATACATATAACTAATAGTTTTAAAAATTTTGCATTCGTTCGTTTTCAAAATAAAAATATTATATTATAATTTTTCTGTTATATACAGCAATTCAAGACTTACAAGTTAGTCAGGAAACACATACGAGCGCGGCATCATGGCATTGAATTTGGATGTGAATATTGCAGCAGTTCTTTTAACAGTCGTTTTAATCTCAATTTACACATGCTTAGGTATATTTTTGCAAAATAATGTTAAAAAACTACTGAGTTTATTTTATACATTATTATCTATTACATCTACTTTATTTATAGCCATTCAGATCAAAGAGATTTTTTATGTACTATGTGTGGTAAACAGTATAAGAGACAAGACAAACTGAAGATGCACATGAATAAAGTCCATTTCTCAAAAAAAAAACCATCGAAAACCCAGTTAAAATTAGAAGCCAGAGCTGACAGAAAAGCAAAACAAATTGAAACGGTAAATTATTATATAATAAACAATTAATTATTATTAATAATTTATTAAATAAATTTATTTAGTAAATAAAAAACAATATTTTACTGAGTATAATATTTAATTGAGTTTGTTTTAGTAGATTACATTTTAAATACTAATTTAAAAATTAAAAATTCAATATTTTCAGTTTTAATCAAACAATCATATTTTTCAGAAATCTACAAAATGCATGATGGAATATGAAAATTCTGAGTACAGATGTGATAAATGTTTAGTCGGTTTCAAAAAAAGAGGCGTGTATGTCAATCATTTGGTATCTAGACATCCAGAAATAAATCTTGATTCGGTACCATCACTCAACCTACCCGTGACATCCAAAACAAAAATGTACATGTGCTTATATTGCGATAAAGTAATACTACATATTATCATTCTATATTAATGAAATAAAGCAAGCAATATTAGAAAATAACATATTATGTTGTTAACTTTGTTAAAGATGTACAAAACCAATGCCAAGCGGAAATCACATATACTTAAAAATCATCCAAATTGCAATCTTCCCGAAAAACCGACAGACAAAGTAAGAATTAATTAAAAAATAGTACAGTGAACCATCGTTTATCCATGAGCAAATTATCCACTTTGTAAATTATCTATAGTCTTTCTTTTATTTTTGACTGATTGTTTTGGGAAAAAGTAAACCAACAAACTTGTAATACAGATAACAATTGTTTATTATTATATTAGTATTGTTTATATATTTATTTATTACATAATTATTATTTATCATGTCATAATTATATATACAAGCCCCCTACTATAAATAAAAATTGTTCAAAATTGTGTATTGTGGATACCATCGGAATTCACTTATCTACGATTGACACACCACCCTATTCCGTGGATAATCGAGAGTTTACTGTAGACTTATAATTTGGGTAATTATTATTTAAAAACCAATAAATGTATTTAAAATTATATCTATTGTTTGTGTTTTGCTTAGACTATTACTATCGATGATGGATTGTCAAGCCTTGTGGCTAGTAACAGCACATCCATGTCTCAGGTTCATAGTTGCCAGTGGTGTTACAAACAATATGTATTAAAAAATAAATTATTGAAACACCAACGGGCCCACCACTATCATTTGTTGCCTCCATACCTCCAAGAACCCCAGCCATCGAAAAAACTCGGGAATAAAACGCAAAAAACTGATCCAACCACATGTAAATCGGATTCACAACCACAAACAGTCAATCTTCAGTTTACAGGTATGTTTCAATACTTGATAACTTTATATCATATATATATATATATATATAATATAATATATATTATATAGTAAACATTGCTAAGTAAATTTCATTTTGGGAAAGTTATCAATAGTTTTATTAGGGGCGTGTTCATGAGTTAGTCGTCAACTTAGTAATTAAATATGAACTGAACGAGTCAAATCATTATTTCAAGATTTGGCGACTCAGTGATTCAGTTTAATCAACCTTGTCAGAATCTAAGTTGAGACTCTGAAATTTAACAGTCCACTAGTTCAACCTTGCCAGTTCAAAAATATTGCTGATATATTATGAAAACAAAGATATTAGCATTGATTATATAATACATATTATTATAATATTAATGGTATATTCGAATAATTAAGTGTTTCCCATCATTCTGCATTGGCTGTAATTGTTTATTTTTATACCTACTATAGTAAAATTATAAACAATCAGGCACGGTAACAGTCGACATTTAAATAAAAAATAGATTATAATGACAAGACTGTATACTATTATACTTTGTACATAATAACTAGGAACTACTTTACAAAATTTTACAGTCTTCTTACCAGACTCATTCGTATGATTCTCTGAGAATCATAACTCATAGAAGATTCTCACTATATCGAAAATGTAGGATAAATTAAATTACGATAAAAATAAGTAGAACTGGGAGTCGACTCACTGATTCAACTCTTTGAACTCAACTGAACTAAATGATTTGATTTACGTAAATGTGTTGAAATTCCCATCCCTAAGTTATATGCATAAAACTTAGATATCAATATTCTTATCATTTACATAAAATTTATTAGGTATTTGTTTAAAAATGTATTTTTTATCTGGCTCATAAAAAAAGTTTCAAAAACTAGCCCTCTTTTTACTTTTTAGTTACCCATTCCGGTTGAATGCAATAAAATATTTCGCTAGAATAGTACAATATTATATGTGCTAATATATCTCTCGCTGAATAGAGTATAGTTATATTGGTTCTGATCAAATTCGGTTTCGTTCTTTGTTAAAATAATCACAATATAACCTTAAAAGTAACGTTTTAAAGACCTATATTAATAATATACAGGGAAATTTATAAATTTTAATTGAGTATTTGTAAATGATTGTGTTTTAGTCATGATTATTTGCTATAATGTATATATTATCAAAGCAATTTTTTATTTCAGATACAGATGGTTTTGAATTAACAGCCACCGACATACAGCTAGCTCATCCGATCGAACCTGGCAGCATAATAGCCATCAAACGACCTATAAAAGTAAGCTGAGAAATTACTATTTATATTTAAATATGTACCATATTCGACTGTTTGATTTAATGTAGATCAAATATATACAAATATTTGGTACCCAAGTAGAGTACATATAATTGGTATATAATATTATAAATTACGTTTAGGAAGTTTGTACAAAAAAAGCATCTTATTAGGCAGTGGCGTAATTTCAGTTTTTGAAAAGGAGGGTTAAAAGTTTTGACCAGCTCAAATAACTGAAAATAAAAACCGGTCATTATGTTTGCTAATTTCTTCCTGCTTACATTTTATCTCAGTAAAATTACTATCTTACATAATTGTATATTTATTGTTATAGGCACACATAGCCTAATTTTTCGTGGAGAATGTTGACAAAGAAACGGGGCAAAAGACTAAATAAATATGGTACCTATCTAGTTGATCGGGATTTGTTTGGGACGGGCACTATAGAATAGATATATTTTTTTTTTTTTAGCTTTTACAGCCCGTGTAATGCCTTTGCTGCATTAACCACTCCTTTCCATTTAACTCTGTTTTCACTGTCTTCAATCATTGTGCCTTGTGATATTCCAGTAATATCTGTCTTCACCCTATCTTCTCATCTTTATCTCGGTCAACCCCTAGGCCTTTTTCCATTCAATTTCAGTATAGAATAGAAAAATTAAATATATATTAATATTTATTTATGGAAATCACCACTAAAGAACATATCAAATAAATAGCCAGTGGTAAAAGTAGGTATCTAAATATAGTATAGGTACATGAAGTATACACAGTACATAACACAGTGTAAACCTCTATTATAGTGTTCAGGTTTTAATTTGTTTTCTCAATATACTGATATTTATAAGTAAAATAACCAGTAATAGACTAGGTATTAATAAATTCCTATTACAAGTTTTAAGTTCTAACCTATCTAAAAGTTCAAAAGTATTGATTGCGTCTATCGATCTATTTTAATATTATTATTTATTTTTACGAATACGCCGAGCATGCATGCAATTACTATATGGCATTTGCTATAATAATTTTTACACTATTATTAGGATAACTCGTGTATTGTCTAATAAAATATGCATTAAAAATGTTCAAAGGAAAATTCAGAGTTTGTGTCGCAAGCCATGAGAGATTTAGGTATGAGCACGGCTGACGACGACTTGAATGAGGAGCAGTTTTACCGGATACTGGACACGCAGGGTGACGTCGCTTATGCACAAGCTATTGATCCACCAGTTACCTTATTGACATTCGACGGCCAGACCATCCAGCAGGTACTATCTTCGTGTGCCTCGGCAAATACAACAACTGCCAGTAGTGACTGTGGAGTAACGACTACAACAACCACCTCACAACAACATTTGCATTCAATCCCAACAGTAGCCACTCTTCCGATAGCCGCACAGTTATTGTCTCCGTTAGATGTCGTCGCCAACGAATCTAATGGTAGAACTGATCACCTAAAGTTGTAGATTATATTATAACTACATAATTTAGGTTAATACAAAAATATATTTATATGTATAGAATAGATTTTATAATATTATACAAATATTTTCATATTGTTATTGTTTATTGTGTCAAAAGTTACATAGCATTTAAGTGTGATAAATGTAGGCATTTGTGTGTAGCTACTGCTATTTTTAACAATAACATTGTAGAAAATATGTATAATTTATTATAAAGACCAAAATATATTTAAATTACTTCTACGAGAGAACAGGTATTTACTGAGTATACCTGCCTACAAACAATAAATAAACTAAAAATGTATTACATATAAGCATGGGTTTTTCTCGAAAAGAGCACATGCTTCAATTGGGAAGAAAATTTAAATATTTTTTCTATTAAAATATGTAATAATTGAAATTAAAACTATTGTATAATATGATAAACATTTATCGTTAAAATTATATTTTAGCAAATATATTCATTAACTTGTTTCTGTAATTAGGTAAAAAGTAATTAATTACAGAAACAAGTTGATAAATATATTTGCTATAATATAGTTTAATGATAAATGTTTATTATACTGTAACGTAGTTTTATATTCAATTATGTATTTCAATAAAAAAAAAATATTTGAATTTATTTCTGAAAAGTAAGTGCCCTATTATTGCTTTCCTTTCATGGAATATATTATATTATATTATATATATATAATACACTTTTAGTTTATTTTAGAAGAAGGAGTTTCTGTAATTAGGTGTTAAGACTCATTATATGATATACAAATATTATATCTGTTGAAATCACATTAAATTCATTTTCAACGTACTTTTTGAAAAATTAAATTTTTATGTTGGCAAAAATTATATAAAACAAATTTCAATAATATTTTATATGGTGCATACATGTTCGGTAGCCAATATGTACATACAATTGGAAGACTGTGGTGTTGGTTGGCCATTATGGTTACTATACATGTATAGAATTGTTGCATTCTCTCGTAGAATTATATAAATATGTCGCTAAAACCAAAACATCTCAGTAGATTTGGTTTCAGATTGTGTGCATCTAGCAGTCTGAAAACATTGGCTTAACTTATTATAAATGATAAAAATTTAATAGGACAAAACCTTCTGCAATTGTCAACCATAGCACGTTTCTGTTTGGTCGGAAATTAATCAGTGGAGTTATTTCAAGTAACTATAATCATGGGTGATACACTTTGAATCTTATTTTAATTTTAGCTAACTTTGTGTTTTGAATTGCTGTTAAACAGTTCTGTTATTTTTCAATGTCCAAAGACCTAAGATTTATGTTGTTAATAAACATTTCTAATTTGCTTATGAAGTTTCTATTTATATACTAAACCATTTTCAATCTTTTTATATGGGATTGATGTAAAATTTATTTCAGGACAATATGTTTTGAAGAAATAGGAGTGATAATAATCTTCTGGGAAATAATTGTGTATAAGTTCCATAGAAATGATATTGGTTACATTATAAGCCAATAGTAAAATATTGGTGTTGTCATAGTGCAAATAAAATTTACCACACTAAAATTGTAGTATACATTAGACATGTTATCGCGATTGGTTAATGGGTTATGTTATTTTGTCTTATTTATAACCAAACATAATAACTACTACATTTGATTGGTTATAAATTATTATAACCAAAACCGATTGTTTATAAAATTGAGTAACCAATATACATTTGGTTAATCGCAAAAACACGCCTATTGATAAACTCAAATATTTTGTTGTTGATAACAGTTTAAAACCAGTTAACTTTATTTTTTGTAGGAAGAAATTGTATTTTTAAATTTGATTATTAATATTATAATTATAGATATATATATAATAAGGAAATTCATTTGGTTAAAATAATAGCTTATGATATGAAAATAAAGGATATAAAAATAACTATAAATTTAAAATGGTTATATTATTAAATATTATATTACATGGAAATGAGTACCTATTTTTTTTTCAAAACTTGGCATCTATAAAATATTGTTTATGTAACTTTCTATGTTTATCAATCTTGCATTTCCAGTGTTACAAAAAATGATAAATAATTCAATTATTAGGACAAAATGTAATTGATTTTTATTGGACATTTGTATTATATTTTAACTACAAAGTCTTTTCAAAATTTTTGTCAGAAATGGAACCTCTCCATCTGTCAAAATAAATGATTATTCTGTAACAATTTAAGGCCCGTTTACCCCTATCCGAGTAGCCACGCGATACACGGATTAGTGGCACGGATTGATTTCTGATAATGTAAACAGTCTTCACGTACGTGTTGGCTACTCGTACGAGTGGTATCATCCGATCCGAGCTGTCACGGACATGTATCAAAATTCTCGTACGTGGGGATTGATTGAAATGCTTATCACATGAATTTGTGCCAAATGTTATCAATACCTACCATAAAATTACAAAACAATATTTTGTTATGATTATTTTACTCATTTTATATTACCTACCTACATCTAAAATAATACTTATATTTTAATATATACAATTTTAAATTTTATATCGTTATGTCGGAAAAAGAGTGGTCCGATAACCAAACCATGCATTTTATCGATTTATTTGAAACGCATGAAGTATTATGGAATACGAATTCCTCACAATATAAAAATAAACATTCAAGGAATATTGCATTAGAAAAAATATGCGAAGAAATGAACATTCAACATTTTGGAATAAACCAAGCAAAATCCAAAATTAATAACCTACGCTCCTCATATCTGCAAGAAGTGAAGAAAATTTCGTGCCATACAGTAACAGAATACGTCGGTATTTCGCCCCTGAGATATCAATTCGGATATAAACTGATAACCACGTCCATATTGATAACTGACAATGTAAACACTTTCATCCGTATTCTTATCAGTGGGATACTATCCGTGAGCCACGAACGTGGTTACTCTGAAAGGTGTAAACCGGGCTTTATACTCGGTATATTACCTATTTTTAAAACATTATTTACTATTTATTACTTTAGAAGACATTGATAATACAAAATTAACAATGGTATACAGATGGGTAGGTACAAGAATATATAGCCACTTTAGGTACTAAAGTTATTTATCATTATAATTTCGTGAACGGCCAACGTCGCGGTGTGTGTGCGAGTGGTGCATCGATACTTACCGATTACGTACATGCTAATGTATTTAACTACTAAATTTTGTATAGGTACTAACAAATAAAATCCTTATTTGAAAATTAGCATTGTTCTTCGGACAAAATTTAACTTAATTTAGATACTTTTGTATAAAGATAACTTGAAGTTAACACGTTAAGTATAATAAAATAGTAACTTATTAAGTTAATAGTTAATCTGAAAAAAAGTAACGCGTTAAGTAACTTAATTAAAATTAACTAAACTTTTAAATTTAATTTAAACTTTTAGCTCGTTAATGTACAGCCTTGCTTATATTCATACACCCATAACATAATTATGTTTATTTTTATAAGTATAGTATATCAAATGTTGAATATATTTAATAACCACGTTAGTGGGGCCCATTATATTATGGTCATTGTAGATCTAAATAAAAAAAAATAAGAATAATAATAAATGATGAATAAGAAATAAAGACGATGCATGTAAATATAGGTAGGTACAAAAAATATATTGAAGAATATTTATACTATTCGTTAATGTTCTATAAAGACCATTTGTTTATTATTTTTTGTACGTGGATATTTTTTCTTAACTGCAGGTTTCCAACCAGATATATTTTCCTCGGATATTCCTAGATTCTTATAGTTTATACCTATGATGAAAAAACTTTACAATATGCATCAAATAAATATTATGAATGAAGACCATGAGTGTACTGCATTACGAATTCGTAGGCAATGGTTATTAGAAAAGTTTTCATAAACGTATTCTCATATTACAACAGCATATAAGTCAATTTCGATTTAGTAAAGTATGAAACAGAAAACAAGATTTTTCACAACATACTAGCTTTTTTGTAGAAACAATTATATGTCAGCCATAGATTTATATACGCATGCTATACGGCTATATGATTGTGTTATACATCCGTGTGGTGAAATAATAAACAAAAAAATACAAAATATCCAATGATAAATAGTGTCGTATAGGTAATGAAGTCATTATTGTTAAAATAATAATTTTAATTAAGACAATTATTGTAATTAGTACAAGTTTGGGTTTCTCTATAGAAGACCTCAAAATAAATGAAACTAGATGTTCCAATATTTCAACTTTAGTGTAATGACTGGTTCCAAAAACCGGTTTTTCTTAATTAAAATCAAACTATTGGTAAATTTCATGAATAACATGTCTGGAGTATTAAATACCCCAAAGTGACTGAAAAAAGTCTCATAAAGATATAATATATATTTAAATGATTGAAATCGGTCTAAATAATATAATATTTGTATTGATATTTTTGAACTCTAAATAATTTCATAAATACGTTTTGTCTTTTACTGTAACACCTGAATATATAATTATAAATAATGAAATGTTTACTTTTTGTTATTATATACGTGGCCTTTTCTTATAGCTTATGTATAATTGAACGCAATATAATATAATGGATATGGTGTTAATTTTAATAAATCTCCATTGAATATTATACTCGTATAAAATTTAAACGATTAAAAAAAAAATTAGAACAGTCATTAGTCTTGGATATATATTCAAAAAATTGAATGCATTACAATGTTATATATTTTTTATTATTTGAGGGAAAAGAATTGTTTTTGGATGACTAAATTTGATATCTCTCTGAATGCGACCCTTCAGCAGCAGTACATAATTAGTTGTTAAATAGTACATTCATTATAGTGTGCGATGTTATAAATACTTTGGGTTTTATTATGAAATTTTGACTGAATATAATACATTTAAATTAAAAATGTTCAAATATTTTTATTAAGGTTTTATAGAATTCTATATTTTTCTGAGTCCAGTGAATTGTGATAAAAAATGTATTAATTGAACTTTGTAAGTTAATGCATAAATAGGTATAGTTTAAAAAACAATCTAATTATTTAAAACTCGATTTGAAAAAAAATAAATAAAAAATCGATATATTGTAGGTATATATCTTACGTACATAGAAAATTTGATTAATGATTTACGAATGTTCCAAGACGAGTATTTTGCTTATTCAAAGAAACGAAAGTAAAAATTAATCAATTTATATAAACATTAGATAATATTCCTATATCGCTGAATTTTAAAATGTTTAAAGGAAAGCTAATAAAATGAGTGCATGGTTATATGATCATATTTTTCCTTAAAATTATTGTAAGATGGGGCGGACATTTCACATTTAATATCCAAGTAGCATCGTACTGTAACGATACAGATTCACTGAATCGTCACTTTATATCTCTCTCGGTGTTTTTACTTATAGGTAGGCATACGGTGGTGCAGAGTACGAGATGCGTGTATATTTTCAAATATAACAGTCGAGTCAAAACAAACTATACACGCTAGTCGAGTTAAAAGAACTACATATACGCTGGTCGAGTGAAAACATATAAATATATCGGTAAAATTAAAACATTAAATATCAATTTAAATTTCTCATAAACCCTCTGAAACTCGTACTCCACTTCACCTGTGGTTTTAATAACAACCCTCCAAAATCAGGATTACTAGGGTGAAAGTGTTTTATATTTTATAATAATATTTTGGTAAATAACAATAATCTTTGTCGTCGTTGCTAGATTGTGTTGGAGTTAAAACGATCGTAGGTTATAGTTTCTAGGACCTGTTTAAAATAAGTTAAAAACTTTATTTATATCAGTCTAACGACCCGGTTCAAAAGGCCGGTTAGTGTAGTAGGAAATAGCCAACCGACTGCTTCTTAACTGGATAAGATTCGGTGTATAGGTATCGACCGTCCCTACGACGAATATGAGACGCATTGCAGTAGGTAACACCTGTAAAGTCTGTGTTGCCATATGGATAAAACCAAGTACAAAAAATTATCTATGCTTTATATTTTAACTATAAAAGAACGCATTATCATATCGTTTACAATGTTTACATTATTCTATATGCGAACATTTGCGGTTGTATTTACATTGGAATGACTGGTGTAGTAGAGGAGGATGTAAGCCGGTATACGCTGTATTCCCATATCGATGAAATTCTAAAATGTATATAAGAAAGAAAATAAATGGAATACGTGTATATACGAAAATTTCGCCTTAAAATATGAAGCTAAAAATAATTATAACGGCTGTATGTATATACGTATATCCGTATCACTCGTTATTGTTGTGTATAATAAAGGCATTTGTTCGAAAATATGTTTGCGAAAAACAAATGAAAAGGCAATTTAAAATTTCATTAAAGGAAACACATAAACATAAATATACATTATACATAAAATACATAAAAGATAATATTTTTGAGACTATCTCATATCAGTGTTTTACGGTAGATAATTTAATTATATTGTTCAATATTGTATGTACGAAAAACTTAATTTTTACTTTTTAATTGGCACAAACTTTATTATTAATAATTATTTTGTAAAACGTCGATGTTATCGTCTCCAAAATGTTGTTCTTAATATATTTTATAATAAGTGTCTTAACTGTAGAACCATTTAAAAGTGCGTTATTGTTCGGGTTCGAAAATATATTTTTGATAAATTTTCGTAGTTATACCACAATAACAAGTGATACGCACATGAGACTATAATCATAGATAATTTTTAAAATGTATTTTATATATTTTGTAATTGTAAAATTTTCATTTTTTAAATATCTTAAAAAGTGTCTATACTCAATTTTTTAAAGCTTGTAGGCGACACATCCTCATCTCTTATAATACAAATTTTTAAGGGGTTATGTATGGGCAATTTTTAATACATTTTAAGAAAATAGAATATCATACTAATAAATTAAAATTATTTAAATATATTTTAAAGGTAATTTAAAAATAGATCTGTGTTAGTACCGTTATTAATAGTCGGTTAAACACAATATTTGTTTAAAAAAACCATGTTTATGCATTTTTCATTCGTATCAACTTGAGAATAGTGTAATGATATCGTGCACACACATACCGCAAACTTTTTACAAAATAAATATATATAGGTATTTCAATTTGTTACATTGATTTACATACACAGTTCTAATATTTGTAAAATCCGGAAGATTGTTTTAAGAAATATATGTATTTTTGTATTACAAATAAGTCAATAAACGATGGTGTACAAAGATAGGGTCGAGCAAAGGGATCACTTGGCGTTCAAAAAAAAAAATAAAACAAAATATTAATACGCTAAAAGAAATTGATATAATATGACACACGACTGGCGGACAACAACATTATAGAATATATCGTTCCAAATATAAGCATTCCATCGTCACCACTAACATAAAAGCAAAACTATATCCACACATAGATGTTATGTTACCAAATTCCTAGATACTGTCCAAATATTAAATTGACCTACATGACGATTACTAAATAATAAATTATTAATAATTTAGAATCTGAGCAGAGCAAGGAATGTTTTGGTATTACAATGATTTCTTCTTTATGCCTATATTTAATTCCTCAGTCCCTTTAGGTGTGTATATTTCGTATGCATAATCTTGTGTGACGTGTTACCTGTTATGTCCCTTATGTCTTTTGTCGTTTCTAATAATTATTATATTACGATAATTAATTAATTCCGGAAAATATAAATATAACACGAATATCTATATATTATATAACAATCTCCCCATTATATAAATTGAGGAATTCATTAGATTTCCCACCAACAATGAATATTTACTATTTTAAATAGACCAGTATCACTGGCTATCAGTCAAATGGCTAATAGAGTGCTATTCCAAATAAACGCGCTCGACGAGACGTTCACGTATGGCGAAACATTCACGTACGGCGAGACGTTCGCAGGCAAAGAGATGATTTTTCTCTTTTTTGGTCAGTCACTATACACAGTTTTGAAAATTAAAATTTGTTCAGAGGAAAATATATTATCCGTATTACCTATATAATGTCAAGCAAATATCGACGACCTGCCATGTTAATTCAAACTAATGGCACGCTAAATTTAGGTAATAAAAAAAATACGAATATTCGAGGATATAACCTGGAGGGTGGGATACAAAAGTTGTTTACAAATTATGCATTTAAGACTTAATGTAAATGTAAAATTTAGATTACACTAATCATAGTTTTAAAACACAAAAAAATATTTAAATTGATATCTAATTGTATATAATATAGTTATTGTTAATACTACTTACTTTAGATTCTATAATGTTCGGTATGCGTATAAAGGTACTTGTATATAATATTTAAGAACGTATAGAGGTATAGAAGTTACAAAAATGTATAAAATTTCACACAACTTCGCCAAACGGAAGATGGAAAGGAAATAAAGATTACCTACTATATAAATATTTAACTAAACACATTTTTCATACATAAATTATAATTAGATTTTCATATAAAATAGATTTAGATATTAAGATACAGTATGCCCTTATATTCTGTATTGTACATGTATACCAACATATTTTACTTATAATAATGTTTTCGGACATATAAACTTACACCTATACAAATTTAGAGTAAAACTGAATTTTGACATTGTTAGTATTACCATTTTTCTCGTAATAGACAATAAAATGCTATATATAAATATATTAATATTATTGTTATATATATTTATACGTATTTACATAATATATTAATATAGTATATAAATATAAAAATAATTACATTGCTAATCAATAATAAAATAAATTCTTTATAAATTTGTTGTGGAGATTAACACTTTTTTTATCGGTAGTTTAAAATCATGTATGTCAATAAGGTCGAGAAGTCAAATTTCTTAGGGGTTGCTGGCATAATTTCGAGAATTCTGATTACTTCAATTTTAACCGGTCAACCGGTAAATTTTAAAATAAAAACAAAAAACAGGCAATTAGGTTCAATTGAATTGCAATATTTTGGTACCAGTTTGGGGTCGATAAGTAAAAAATTTTAGGGAGGCTAGCGAAATTTCAAAATTCTGCGACGAAAATACGCCGTGTATAGCTGCAACCTAATACTAAAAATGAAATACACTCAGTTTAATTTTAATATAATAATTTATTATAATTATCATAGATAAAATTTATTTAGTATTGATAATCGTGTCTCCTATGCATGATAAAAATTAAAAATAATATACATTTGCACAATATCCAAAAAAAAAAAAAACGAACGTTAATTGAACGAAGAAAATTCGCTCATGTTCGTTAAGAAATGGAACCCATTCACAAATGCGTTCTAATACCTTTCAAATCACCCCGTTCATAGGTCGTTCAGAAAAAAAGATAAACACGGTTTTTCCCAAGGCTGGGGGAGTTAACGATATTTTTTAACTCGTTAAGTTAACTTAATTTAAAATAATATAAGTTAAGTTAAGTTAAAAGTTATTCGTATTATTTTGTTAACTTTTGAAGTTAAAAGTTAACTTTAAAAAAAAAAAAAAAGTAAATTAACTTAGTTAAAAGTTAAAATTTCCTAATTAGGAAAAAAAATCGATATACCTATGTATCTTAAAAAGGTAAAAAAGATAGTTATTCTTTACGCCCCACAAAAACAACTGGGGGTTTCTTCTGCCTAAAAAAGTGTATACAAGTAAAAACACAAATACAAAATGTCATTTTGAAATTCATACATAAATCGAAATCAGAAAATAATTCTAAAAAAAAACCTGTCAAGATACCTACATTACTGTTTGATTCACACTAATGTAGTATAAAATAAGCAGTACCCATCACTTTAATATATTTTCTATACTGGGTATACATAAATACCAGCCTCCATGTAATTAAAAAGACTGGGCTCAGGACAATATTTAATAACTGTAAATAAAACCATTATTTTTCGTATTGTATTTTTAGATAAAAAATAAAACGAATTCCAAACCTTTAATAAATATCTTTAAAATTTATCGATTTTTGTGTAACCTTTATACCACCTTTCATAGAAATATTAAAAGACGTTACTACAAAATTTTTGATATAAAAATAACTATAAATTTAATATATTATATTTTATTATATGGAAATGATAGTAGCTATAGTCTTAACAAAACTTGCCACCTATGAAATACTATTCATGCAACTGTGTAATATTTATCAGTTTCACACCTCCGTGCTGCTAAGAATGATAAATAATAAAATAGTCATGGCGTAAATTATTCTTGAAAGTTACCATATATTATTTATGTACCATATAAATGAGATTAGCCTGTATCTATGTGACTATATGTGTATATATTTGATATTAATTAAATTATAGAGACGAAATGTAATTGATTTTTTATTAGACATTTTTATTATATTTTAACAACAAAGACATTTCAAAATTTTTGTTAGAAATGGAACCTACCCATCTGTGAAAATAAATAAATATTCGGTAACAATTTATACTTGGTATATTAACTATTTTTAAAACATTATTATTATTTAATATTTATTACTTTGGAAAACATTGATAATACAAAATTAACAATGGTATACCAGCGGGTAGGTACATAACTATATAGCCGCTCTAGGTACCTGTATTTTAGTGTATATTATAGGTAGAGGTATTCTATATTAAAATTATTTTACATTGTAATTTCGTGAACGGCCAACGTCTGGCGTGTGGGTGAGTGGTGCATCGATTCTTATTGATTACGTACATAGGTACTAATATTGTAGGTACCTACTAAAATTTTGTATAGCTACTAAAAAGTAAAGTTCCCATTCAAAAGTTTGCATTGTATTCTTCGGGCAAAATTTAACTTAATGTAGATACTTTTGAATAAGTTAACTTGAAGTTAAGACGTTAAGTTTAATAAAAAAGTAACTTATTAAGTTAAACTTAAAATGTTAATTTTAAAAAAAACTAACGCGTTAAGTTTATTTTAAACTATATATATATAAATTAACTTAAATTTATAACTTAATTTTTACTTTTAACTCGATAATGCCCAGCCTTGGTTTTTCCAAACACTGAAAATATGACAATGTAATGTATTTATACTGTACAAAAATATCGTAATGTTATTACCTATATATTGTATTACAAATATTTTTATATAGTATTGTATAATAAAAAATATAAATTATAAATTTATTTCAAATTATATTATACGAACAACATTTTGTTTAGAAATTAAATTTTCGTTGTATAATAAAAAAAAAAAAAAAAAATTCAAGACATTACAATATTGATATATAAACTATCTATAAGTACAATTGTGGATTTTTCTCACGAAAAAACATTCGTTTATCGTTTAAAGAAAACATTTTATAACTTTTTATTGTGTTGCATACAAAATACAAAAATTAAAATTAAATTCACGAAAATCGAAGGGATATTAGTTGTCTGTTGATATCATTTACTCTGTTTATTAATTATTCAATATTTTTGATTTCGAAGAAAATTTAAAATCTAATTTGGAAAAAAATTCTATAAATGTTGAAAGTTTCAATTGTTTTTATATTTAAGTCTGTAACTAATAAAATCTAGACTATGTAATATTGAGAATTTTATTTATAATAGGTATAATGTTTTTAATTATATATAAACTTGAACCTATCTACATAAATTTCGCCTGAAACCACGTTATGCACAAAAAGTTTAACTAGTACCCCTACAAACATCAAAAACAAATCTAGATCGTTTAGAATTCTTAAAAATTTAAATATTATTATTGTTCATCATTTAATTTGAGCAAGACTTTTGGGGCCCGGGGACCTATATAAAATATATAACCGAGGGCCCAGTCCAACTCATGCCCGATGTCATTATTACTTTCTATATTATAATAACTCATAAGGCTTGATAACTTGATAACATGCATATTATAAACAATTTATCATTATCAAAAGCAATAAATTGATGTTTGATAAATGTATAATATTTATAATATAGATATACCCACACAGAATAAATTTAATTAACTTATTTTATCATACATAATATAATATAACATATGATAACATTTGTTTATCAGGTAACATTAAATAAATCATTAATTATTTAGACCATTGAAAAACAGTTACAGTCCTTCAGGTATGAAACGTTATATCATAGCGAAATTATATGGCATATTTAGTAGGTTTTAAAGGAATATACTGTCTAAAAGAATATAGGTCATATAAAGATTGCAATAAATTTGTTTTTATATTAACAAACTCAGATAAATAAAGTAAATAAAATACTAAATTAATTTCGTTATATTATATTAATTTAAAATTCATAAAAAGATTATATTGAATATTCAGCGTTTAGAATACCATATTTTTTTGCATTTAATAAAAATGTTTGTAGGTAACACCTGTAAAGTCTGTGTTGCCATATGGATAAAACCAAGTACAAAAAATTATCTATGCTTTATATTTTAACTATAAAAGAACGCATTATCATATCGTTTACAATGTTTACATTATTCTATATGCGAACATTTGCGGTTGTATTTACATTGGAATGACTGGTGTAGTAGAGGAGGATGTAAGCCGGTATACGCTGTATTCCCATATCGATGAAATTCTAAAATGTATATAAGAAAGAAAATAAATGGAATACGTGTATATACGAAAATTTCGCCTTAAAATATGAAGCTAAAAATAATTATAACGGCTGTATGTATATACGTATATCCGTATCACTCGTTATTGTTGTGTATAATAAAGGCATTTGTTCGAAAATATGTTTGCGAAAAACAAATGAAAAGGCAATTTAAAATTTCATTAAAGGAAACACATAAACATAAATATACATTATACATAAAATACATAAAAGATAATATTTTTGAGACTATCTCATATCAGTGTTTTACGGTAGATAATTTAATTATATTGTTCAATATTGTATGTACGAAAAACTTAATTTTTACTTTTTAATTGGCACAAACTTTATTATTAATAATTATTTTGTAAAACGTCGATGTTATCGTCTCCAAAATGTTGTTCTTAATATATTTTATAATAAGTGTCTTAACTGTAGAACCATTTAAAAGTGCGTTATTGTTCGGGTTCGAAAATATATTTTTGATAAATTTTCGTAGTTATACCACAATAACAAGTGATACGCACATGAGACTATAATCATAGATAATTTTTAAAATGTATTTTATATATTTTGTAATTGTAAAATTTTCATTTTTTAAATATCTTAAAAAGTGTCTATACTCAATTTTTTAAAGCTTGTAGGCGACACATCCTCATCTCTTATAATACAAATTTTTAAGGGGTTATGTATGGGCAATTTTTAATACATTTTAAGAAAATAGAATATCATACTAATAAATTAAAATTATTTAAATATATTTTAAAGGTAATTTAAAAATAGATCTGTGTTAGTACCGTTATTAATAGTCGGTTAATCACAATATTTGTTTAAAAAAACCATGTTTATGCATTTTTCATTCGTATCAACTTGAGAATAGTGTAATGATATCGTGCACACACATACCGCAAACTTTTTACAAAATAAATATATATAGGTATTTCGATTTGTTACATTGATTTACATACACAGTTCTAATATTTGTGAAATCCGGAAGATTGTTTTAAGAAATATATGTATTTTTGTATTACAAATAAGTCAATAAACGATGGTGTACAAATTAATATTAAATTGATATTTATTTGTATATAACATACCTATTGTTAATAGTACTTACTTTGGATTCCATAATGTTTGGTATGCGTATAAAGGTACCTATATATAATATTTAAGAACGAATAGAAATATAGAAGTTACAAAAATATATAAAATTTCACACAACTTCACCAAACGGAAGATGGAAAGTCAATAAAAATTACCTACTATAAAAATATTTAACTAAACACATTTTTCATATATAAATTATACTTAAATTTTCATATAGAATTGATTTAGATATTAAGATACAGTATGTCCTTATATTCAGTAGTGTACATGTATACCTATAAATTTTACATATAAAAATTTTTTCGGATACATAGACACACACCCATACAAATTTACAGTAAAAATGAATTTTGACCATTGCTGGTATTATCCACTTATTTCGTAATTGACAATAAATTATTCTCGTACAATCGTTCGTTCAGATAGTTCGCGTTTTCATTTTGTGCTCTTTTATATACAATTTCCGTCCTACAACGATATAAATTGCTATCTCTCCGTCGATGTGTTCGCTGTCTTTATCGAAATTAATTATCGTGTGTTTGTTTGCATATTTACTACCTTAATATTGGCGTTGTGTGCGACTTGTTAGATTATTATAAAACGCAACCAGTCTAGTACTATCTCATGTTCTGCATGTAATTATATTGTTCGCGCTGAATGCGCTACATTAAAGCAAGAAGACATCGCCTATTTCAAGAACTCAAATAAATATTGGTCATGTAATAATTGATAAATTAAAAACAAAAATTCTCAGCTCAATCAATTAGCAATATTTATTCACCAGAATCTGCTAGTCATGACCAATCTTATTTGAAATTAATTTTAAGTCAATTTGATTTTTTTACTAGTTAAACAATCAAAACTCACTAATTTACTTAAAATACAAAGCGATAAATTTGATTCACTTTAATCAAAATTCTCCGAGAATTTTCTCAACTTAAATCAATCAAAGAAGAAAATATTTTACTTAAGATCAACTTTAATGTATTGATAAAACGTGTAGACGCTTTAGAATCAAACAACTCAAAATATACTTTAAATGAAGAGGCATTCTCCGATTTTACCGACGGGCAAGCTAGGTCAAGAAATATTATTATTTTCAATCTTCATGAATCTGTTTATGCTATAGTTGAACCTGATATCGTGACGATAAATCGTATTTTTTAAAAAGTTTGTACCTACTGATATTAAGCTTATCTCAATACAGCGTCTAGGTGAGCTAGGAGATAAAACTCGGCCAGTAAAGATCATGCTTCAATCAGCTTCTGGAGTATTTAAAATTGTAAGTTTATTGCGTCTACTTAAATCTGACTAAATTTTTAATGAAGTCAGAATTACAAATGATAAGACTGTCAAACAACAAGAATATCTCCAAAATCTCCGAAAGCAGTTGAATGACCGAATTTCCATTGGTGAACAAGATTTAACGATAAAATACATCAAGGGCTAACCATCAATTGTAACAACATGTTCTCCAAAAAACTTATAGGTAAATCAGAAATGCTTATATACTATCAAAACGTCAGAATATCATCTGCAAAATTGGTAACCTTATCCTTATCATAAATACCTGCGATTTTGATATTATTGCTTTTTCCGAAACTTGGCTTACACCCGCAAATTCTAATTCACAATTAAATTTTTTTAACTACACAGTTTACAGATGTGACAGATCTGCTCACAATAGTAATTTTGAGCGTGGTGGTGGTGTTTTGATTCCAATTAATTCAAATTTAAAAATAAAGTGTTGAAAGTCTCTTTTAACTGTGTTGAACATATATTTGTTCTCTTACAATTGAGCAATATTAATTTTATTATAAGCTGTGTTTATATTCCACCACGCTCATACATAACTGTATTCGAAAATATTTTTTCTGCAATGAATGAACTGATTATTCAAATCCTACAGTTAAATTAATTTTGTTAGGTGATTTTAACTTGCCTTCTCTAGTTTGTTCTAACATCACAATGCCAACTAATTGCCCGTCAACAACCAATTCTTATTTGACTAGTATGCTATTTTTTTTTATGTCAATCAATATAACTTTATTCCTAATAATAATGATATCATAGTAGACTTAGTCTTATCTAATGTCCATGTTATTGTGACTAATGACTTAGATCCATTATTACCTATCGATTATCATCAACCGGCATTAAATATAACATTATATTGTAGCCAGATTGATATGCTACCAGTAAATGACGTTGTATATAATTTTAATAATTGTAATTATGTTCGTATTATAAAATGTATTGCTGATTCATTTTAAAATTATACTCTACCTAAAGTATTACATTTTAAATCTGCTTCGGCTGATAACGGGCAAGATATAGCGAACCTCTTTGCACAATCCTTTAAAACTAATTATTCCACTTCATCCGCAACATATTATCAAATTGCGGAAATCCCAAACAACAATACGTTTCTTTTAAACTCCTTAAAGTTTACTAACTTAGATGTACTAAACATGATTTTTAGCTTATCTCTCTCTTCTAGTGAAGGCTTCGACCGTATTCCTGTAAAATTCTTATATAATTGTAGATTTATTTTAACCCCTTCTTTAAGTAATATTTTCAATTTGTCGTTAAAAACTGGTATTTTCCCTACACTTTGGAAGTCGTAATTTAATTCTTCGATTTTAAAAAGCGGGGATCCTTCTCTTGTCATTAACTACTGTACAATTTCCTAGCTATTGATTATCCCTAATCTATTCTATAAATTAATTTCATCACAAATATCTGTTATGTATAACTGTCCTTCATTTCTCAATAATAAACAATATGGTTTTATCCCTAAACGCTCAAGTTGTAATAATTTAGCCCTAGTAAAAAAAATTATCAAAATCTTTTGAATCCAACTCTCAAACCGAATAATTTATATGGACTTTGCAAAAGCCTTTGACAGAGTCAACCATTACATTCTAATAAGAAAACTTGAGATGTATGGTTTCACAGGCTCAATACTTACGTGGTTCCACTCCTTTTTGTCTGATCGTACCATAATTATTAAACACCAAATTTTGAGTCTGTCCAATTCATCGTCCAGCCAGGTATTCCCCAAGGAAATAACTTATCTACTCTACTCTTTAACATATTTATTGATTATCTTCCAAATGTGATACAGAACTCACAAATATTATTATTTGCTGATGATGCGAAAATATTAAAAATTATAAAATGTAACCACGACACTATTGATTTACAAAATGATTTAAATAATTTATAGGAGTGGTGTTTCTATTAATTGTTTATCATTAAATGTCAACGAATGTAAATTTATGCATTTATGCGTTACACTTTAATTAAAAATCCAATTATTTTTAACTATTCTTTAACTGGCCAAAATTTAGATATAGTATACAATTACAAAGATGTCGGTATACTATTTGATTCCAAATTTAATTTCTCTAACCACACGGAGATGATAAAAAATAAGGCAAATGACCCATTAGAATTGAAAACATTATACTGTTCTTTAGTTCGATCTAATTTAGAATATTGCCCCTTGATTTGGATTAATAACACAATAAAACAGAATGATGCTCTCGAATCAGTACACAACTCCTTTTTGAGATTCATAGCTTATAAATTCAATATAAATATACCCGTGCACGGTTCATATCAAAATTTATTACATTTTATTAATCTTTCTTCATTTAATAAAAGATGGTCCTGTTTGCTTTTCAAATTTTTACAAAAACTAATATCTGCCAAAATTGTCTTCCCTGAATTTCTTTCCCTTCTGTTTTAAAATAAATACACTTAGTACAAGAAATCAAGAATACTTCTATCCGATCTCCTCAAACAAAAATTATGTTTTAAATAATCCGGCCAATCTACTGATGCACGCAGGTAACTCGTATAACATTTATATTCTTTAGTCACCACAATTCTTCTTCTCCTTCGCCTTCTCTCTCAACTATTTGGGGTCGGCCACCCTTGTCCTACACTTCAACTTAACTCTATCTCCTGCATCTTCTTCACTTACTCCCACCTTCCTCATATCACTCGCCATTACATCCCCCATCTCTTTTTCGGTCTTCCCCTCCCCCTTTTACCAACAACATGCACTTCCCTTACTAATCTTACTGCCTCAGTCTCTTCTCTCCTTAATACATGCCCGAGCCATCTTAATCTATTCTCTCTCATTTTGTCTACTATCGAAGCTACCCCTATACTACCTCTGATATACTCATTACTTATTTTATTCTCTCTTGTAACTCCACTCATCCACCTTAACATTCTCATCTCAGCGACACTCATTCTCTGTTCTATCTTTCTATCTACTGCCCAACATTCCGTTCCATACATCATTGCAGGTCTCACCACTGCCTTATAAAATT
>JAIPRL010000686.1:0-24270 GCA_025469235.1 Pemphigus obesinymphae
TATTTTTTATTATACAATTTATTGTTTTAAATGTTGTTGAATAAATAAATTAACAAAAATTTAAAATATACGGAAATCTTATATCTAAAAATGGTATAAAAGTTTTAAAAATGATGAAAAAAAAAAATGAGAATAATACCAATATAATATATATATTATTTTAAAGATATATTTTGTGCGATTCTACGTAAATATGAAATAAAATTTCTATTTTCTGCAGTATAACTGCTAACAATCTTCAATATCCGACGATCAACATTTAAATATTTTTTAAATTTTCTTTGTGGACTTATACCGGTATATTACATTATTACACACACATAATATATTTTATACGGTTACGATGGTTTGAATTAATATACAACAATAAATTGTATAAAAAAAATACTAAAATTTAAAAAGTATAGGTATTATTTAAAAACATATAGGTACCTATGCAAAATTTATGAAAAATGTAAAAATATTAGTATTGTATAGGTATTTTTTAAAAACGTATATGCGACGGCGAAACGGCCACGGCGAAAAGGTCTCACGGCCAATTGGCCACGGCGAAACGGCCACGGCGAGTTGTCCATGTTACAAATGCTATAAACCTAAGTGATGTATTTTTCATATAATAATCGTAGTAATAACTATAATAAACAATAACCCAATTAAATAATAAATACTTCAACAATACTATCTTACCAAAACCAAAAGTTAAATATAATGTTTAAATTATATAAACAGTGGTACGTGCGACAATATAGGATCAAAGACTAAAATATACTTTAAATTTTAATGTTGAGTATATATAGGTATAATACTGTACCTATATATAAAAATCAAAACCCAATTTCTACAAAATAATTTGTTTTGTTTTAACAAAATGTACGTATTTCGAAAACGATATTTTCATCTTCAGTGTTAACAACTACCTACTGGAAATAACACTGAAGACGAAAACATCGTTTTCGAAGTACGCGTATTTGTTAAAATAAAACAAATTTATTTGTAAAAATTGGGTTTTTATCTTTATATAAATAATTCTACAAGTTACTCAATACCAAAATAATAAAATAAAAAAATGTACCTATACACTATATAGGTACCTCTTAATAAATTTCACATTTTATATTGCCTATTAATATAGTTTGACATTTACAAAAATATTGTAGACTATAATTATTTTAATTTAAGCTTTTTTCCATATGAATTGTGCTTTTTTCCGCTAGATTTATACTTGAGTTTTTTTTCGTGGACTTTTTTCTTTTGGCTTATGTTCCTGTTACCCTACAGAATATATGATGACTATTTTTGATTACTGTAATATCCAACCAAAAATTCGTATTTTTAAAACACATTTACAACATAAAAAAACATATATCATAAAAAACGTTTTAAACGCACATTTAAATGTTTAAAACATTTTAAACGTTTTTCTTTCTTCTTTTTTTAAAAAAACCTGATTTTTACAACCCTGCCTTTGCCTATACTTATAATACATTTTTCCCATTTAAATACATAAATTATTTTATCTAGGAAATTTGACCTCTTGAAAACTTGAATTCAAAATATTTATGAAGTTCTAGAGTAGTTATGGAAATATACTAAACTATAGACTAAAAATATATTTTAAAAAGGCCTGATATCCTTATCACTACTTTTTGGAAACGCCGATTACAATACAAATATAATAATTATCAATACACTCTTAAATAATAAATTATCTATGAAATCATAAAAAACAACACCGTTAAAATCCTAGGGGCGATCCACCCATCGCCCCCCTCATATACGCCACTGCTATTAACTATAGTATAATTACGGAAGATAATGTGTTTTCCCCATATGAAAATCGTTCGTATAAGTAGGTACAAGATAGTCTCCCAGATCCTTCCCCGTCAAATAGTAAATTTATGTTATGCGTTTATACTGTTTATGTAAGCTATCAGAGACAATAAATGTGTATATATGTGGCATCCAATTAATGCAAAAATAAATATGTAATGCGAATTTCGGGAGGCCATTCGAGTGATCGAATATATAATATATATATATATACGTATAAGTTATTTCCGGCGCACAATTCTCTCCTATCGATAACTCAAATTGCCTCCCGTTTAAAAAATTTTCGATCACTCGAATGGCCTCCCGAAATTCGGATTATATATTTATTTTTGCATTAATTGGATGCTACATATATACACATTTATAGTTTACATATAATAGCTTACATACACAGTACAAACGCATAACATAAATTTACTATTTGACGGGGAATGATCTGGGAGACTATCTTGTACCTACTTATACGAACGATTTTCATATGGGGAAAACACATTATCTTCCGTAATTATACTATAGTTAATAGTTATAATAGTATATTTTGAATGGTGATTATAATATGTTTTCCAAATACAAAGATCGTTCGTACAAGCACAAAATAGCTGCCTAGGGTCAGAAATAAATTTTGAAACTACCAACAATTTTATTTTTATCTTCTATGCCCTATGAAATAATATATTAATATTGATTTAATTTAAATTGATTCGCTCTTTAAAATAAAAATTTACTTAACGAAACCACAGTTTAAAATATTTTATAAATTACATTTATTTATTACCTGATTGCTTCCTCATCATAAATACGCTTTAGAGCAATTGTTTCTGATGTAGACCTTTCTAATAAGATTTGACGAAAATTAGTCTTTAGGTGATAGTCTTGAACACCTAAATTGGCACCATGAATGTGCCTTTTGCCCTCAATTATCGTCCCATCACTTTTTCTTTTTAACGAACCTTTGCAAGAAATATTCGGACTGGAGCATACATAATAGCTGTATCATAAACATAAAAATATACTTAAATTCATAAAATGTAAATATTGTAATTTACATACAATTTTAGATTTCTACATTTTACAACTTACCAAACGCCGTTTTTCTTTCCATTAGCCTTGTATTTAAATCCATTGTGATCCATTATATAATAATAATTAGGTAGTATGTATAGGTATTATAAAATAAAAATATTAAGATCAAAATATAATATACACTGTATGTACTTCAAAATTAAAAAATAGAAAGCACACGTTTCACTTAACGTCAAGAATGAAGTGAAGTTTTTTTTCAGATAAAATTGATATTAGACTATAATGGGCATGAATTGTTTTTCCATGGTGGCGTATGTACCCGCAACCGATGGGGGCTATTTCGTATTTCTATAAATATGTATGTATTGTATAATATAATAATATAATATCTACCTACTTGATTTGACTTGAACTGGTTACACACGGTGCTATATGATCGCGTCACGCGTGCATTTACATTTTTAAATCTAGCAAATAATCACCCAAAATAAAATACTTGTATAAATAACATTACAATAACTTTTAATACGTATTACACAAATAGATCTCTAGCAAACAGTGTACCTACTCGGTCCGGAATCAATCCAACTATTAATTAAGTAGATCTCTTCCCGGCAACTCTGAGAGAAATTTGATTCCAGAGTCTTTTAGAGGCTAATAAGGGAAAGCCATTGAGACCTGGATTGAATCTTATTTTGCAACAAAGTTATCAGCACTCCAAATTTTTTTTAAACATAAATAATTTTTAAATATGCTAGCATATGAGTCCTGAGAGTGTGTAAGTAATAAATGGTTGTTAGTGTGTGACTTCCCAGAATACCTACCGCTTATATTAGCATTATAATATATATATTACGCTTCTTATCTATAGATAAATTGTATAGATTTTATAAAACGGACGAGTATAATATTATTACTTGCGACTATAATTTATTAGTTATTAGTTTATTATTATTATAGGTATCATAGACAAGTAATATTAATATTGTCATGAGGGTGACTGAACACCACTACTGTAGAGTCGCTACTGTAGTACCTATACTGTATAATAATATTATTATTTTAATTTTATTTTGGGTTGCCTTTCCGCCGCGGCCGAGTTGTGGCACGTCTAGGGAAACAATAATACACATAATTTTAAAACCACTCAATATGCTCAGAATTAAAAATATAAATTATATAATGTGTTTTTAGGTACAATTATGTATCTCTTGATTTAATTAAATTTACAATGTCCAAACCACGGGATATGGATCAAAATATTCCGTTATAAAATTTAAAAAATACATTTTTTAAACTCGATTTCTTAGATTTTTTCCCCCCTTTTTTATTGCATTTATGACATTTTTATTGATTTATATTTTTCAAAATATTTTACACATAATATAATATATTGTAGGCAGGGGCTTAGCTCTTCATAGATCTACTTTAGCTCCCCTGTATTACCACTTGAAATACGCTCCTGATTGTAAGTATATTTATTGCCTTTATTATTTTAATTATTTCTAAATAATTAATTTACACAACAATAAAAGTGGAAATGACATGGAACTAATTTTTGATTACTTTTAAAATTTATTAAACATTTTTAAAAATTGCCTATACAAAATCTTTTAAAAGTGAGCGTGTAGCGTTCAAGATAGTCATTTTCTAAGGAGTATTATATAGGCAATTTATAAATATACAATTTTAAATTCAGAATTTATTGCAGTTAAATAGGTTAATGAAGTTAATAAATAAACTCCTTAGGCGTGTAAGCTGAATTTTCGCATACACCTTAATAAAATCTTTATAAATAACGAGTAAAAAGTCCCCATCGATATCACTTAGGCTTCAGAGTTCACAATTGAATGTCTTATATAAAATTAGTAGGGGAGATAATTATCTATTAAAAATATATTATATATAGGTATATATTTAAAAAAAAATGAAAATTTGGCAAGTCGTATACCGCAAGAACGGTCACTAGTACACGATAAATACATATTACATCTTTATTGTTGTATAATCACAATATTTCCGCCTAAAAGACCAATAAGCGGGATAAAATTGAGGAACTTTGGAAAGTCGGATTTAATATCTGAAAACAAATTTGAATTTGTCGGACGGTCTGTCTTCTAAAAAATAATCAAGACATTTTTCTTTATTATTGCAGATAGAAATAAAATCAACATTTGTAAATTGCGATTTCATTATTATTTAAATTATTTAATTGCCTATATAAAACCCCTTAATAATCGAGTTTTGTACAGATGCCAGCAACTGTAAAGCTCTATTATTAACGTGTAACATATTTAACACAGGATTGATGTAAGCTATTGTAATTATTGTAAGCTAATTAAATATGTTTGAATACCGGATTTGCAAAGTTGAATAGAATCGAATAATAAAAAAAAATATATCGAATGTATAGGGGAGAAACCAAGGGCAATATGACACATCAGGGTTTTGATTGGAAATATTGTTATTTAATGCATTGTTATATATTATGTTATATATGCATTATAGACTCTTGATATTATTCCAAACATTAATAACTTATATACCTATATCTTATCAAAGAATTGATAAATAAAAATGTGTTTTTCAAGATAATGATTATTTTTTTCATCATTTTATTAAATGAATTTTAAAATATAATAATACTTTTGTTTAACTATTTTGCCATCCTATGTTTTAGAACAAAATGTAAGCTATGATCTAACTATATAATAAACTTGACTTCTGATATTAATTATATGAGAAAATAGTCTTGAAAAACTATATAAAAGTCTATACGGTTAAAACTGAGTCTACTATCACGGATCAAAAAAGTACCCCCTCACTTAGGGGTCTTATGGGTTAACTTGTCAGGCGTACCTCTTATAAGACACTAAAATAAAATGTTTCTATCTAGAAACGCATTCCTAGCATGAACAGCACCAGAGTTATATCAAAATCAAAAAAACGAAGGGGAGGAGAAATTTTTAGTATGTTATATACACTGAAGTACTCATCTGTTGTATCTCGAGTCTATTACGGATAAACTGAGTCAATTATCACAGTTCAAAAAAGTACCCCCTCATTTAGGGGTCATATGTGGAAACTTATCGGGCGTACCTCTTATAAGACACTCAATCAAAATATTTCCCGCCCGCTGGAATCGAATTTCTAGCACCAATAGTACTAGAGTTATACCAAAACCAAAAAAAAGGAAGGGGAGGGGAATTTTTATTATATTATACACGTTAATACTCTCAACCTATTTTTGGAGTAGCGAGTCTTCTACGACTAAAACTAAATGCTCTATGATAATTCAAAAAAGTAACTCCTCCTTTCCAGTTTCCCCTTAGAGGGATTAATATGTTTAGAATAGGTACCGATTAATTTTTTTATATCCACCAGAGGAAGCCTACCAAGTTTGAACTTATGCGGTTAAAGAAGATGGAATTTTCAAAACAATCCCTTGAAAGGAATTTTTGGGGTAACTTGCCAGGTGTACCTTTAAAATGACGTTGAACTTAAGGTTTCTGATATAATACGTTTCCAACAAAATACGTTTCCTATAATATATGTTTCCAACCAAATACGTTTCCGACATTATATGTTTCCGATAAAATACGATTCCGACAAAATACTTTCCAATGAAATATTTTTCCAACAATATACGATTCCAGAAAAATATTTTCAGACGATTTAATTTCCAAACATGTATTTTTCCGAGCAAATACGTTTCCAACGAAATAAGGTTCCGACAAAATACTTTCCAATGAAATATTTTTCCAACGAAATAAGGTTCCCAATAAATATGGTTCCGTGAAAATACATTCCGACAATATACGTTCCAACACAATATTTTCCAACAAAATATAGCCCCCCCTTTGACGACCATGTAGAAAAGGTTACGGAAATTGAAGATTTATTTGCTGTCAAGAGTGTTTTTAAGGTTATCATGTGTATTAGTAGTTTTTTGTCCAATTTACCAAACTGGTGGACGTGTGTCACTTCAAAACCTTTTTCGGTTAGCTCGTTGTGTACTTCTGTTTCAAATATTTTTCGGAGAAGACCCTTAATGACCACTTTGAGGGTTCGATCCTCTGGTAGGCTAAAGGTGTGAAATTCAGTGTCGGTTTTGGTGAGGTATCTTTGTACCAGGAGGAATATCTCTACGCCAAATAGTGGAATTTTAATTGAATCTGGGCCGAAGGCCTTGAATTTCCACCGTGACGGCTGGTGCGGAGGACATGATTTTTCCGGCTACTGATCTCTATGCGGCTCCTTTGACCATAATTGGTGGAGGTAAAGGTTTTGGAGAAGTTGGAGACAGTGGGTGGTTGGTAGAAGATGCACGTGTGCAATCTAAGATTTTTCTGAGGTAAGGATGTTGGCTTTTGAGTCAGAGATGGTGTCAATGGAATTCAGCTCGTCGTCTGAGGTGAAGAAGTCGTTGAAAGAGGTGGAGATTGGGTGCTGTTGTGAGATTCGGTTAGGTGTTTCTTGGCCGAAGTTACCGGAGGTGATGTTGAGGAGGTTTGCCACTTTGTTTTTCCATGCTTTAGTGGTGAGGGAAGATTTGGGTCTGTGCGGGGACACAAACCGTATTTCTTCATTCTCGTCGTGTTCACGGTGAGAGGGAGGAGCTGGTTTACCGGCGGGTGTGGATTCTACAGGGAGTGTGGGTCTATAGAACGAGGTTTTACGGGGAGTTGTTAATGGAGCGTGTTGGAAGTGCGCCGTAGAAGTCTGCCCATGGCTGGTCTAACTACAGCGCCACGCAATTGGATTATTGACCTAAGAAGCCAGTGGCCAGCTGTAAAAGCGATGATCACTTGCGGTTTGTGGTTGGGAACAAGCATGTGCACGCAGATGATTAACGGCGTAGCCGAGTTGATTTTGCAGTGGAACAAATATATTATATATTATTATATGAGCGGCTGAAGGACTATAATAGCGTGTCAGACATATGCCTATGTTACGCGTTGGTTGAGGTGATTGGTTTAAACTAGTTTATTGGTTTTGATTTAATGTGTTTTATTTAGGGTTCACTGGAACGCCCTAGTTCTCTATAAAGTGAGTGAATTGGGAGCATTGGTTTTTGTAGAAAAGGGATTTGGCATATTTGATGGTATATTCGTGGACAGATAGGAGTTTGACTGAGTTTTCGATGGTTTTATTTGTTACGTAGAAGGAATGAGCTGTGATTGTTCGGAGGCTGATATTTTGAACTGCTTCAATTCTCTTCCAATTTATTTTTGAGATGAGTGGTCCCCAGGCTGTATCCTCGTAGGTAAGTATACATCTTATATACATTTGGTAGATTTGGAGTTTTGATTTCATGGGTATTGGGTATCTGCGGTTAAGTTCTGAGTATAACATACCTCTGACCATTGTTGCTTTCCTTATTATTTGTTTTGTGTATTTAATGAATAAGAGGTTAAGATCGAGGTGGACGCCGAGATATTTCGCATGGCTAGACCATTTAACTTGGTGGCCATTTATCATTATTAGCGTGAGGTTTGCGGAATTATTTTGGTTGAAGAGAATGGCTATCGTTTTCTGGGCTTTTACTTTCGGACACCATTTTTTAAACCACAATAAGGTGATGTCAATTTTATGTTGAAGGTGAAGAATCGCAAGTTTATTGTTTGTTCTTTACTAGGAGTAAGGTTCGTCAGCAAAAAGAGCAACGGAGGCGGTTGGGTTTACTGGCAGATCGTTGGTGAATACGAGATATAGTAGAGGTGATAGACAGGAGCATTAGGAGACTCCTGCTGAGATATTTCTGCTAGTTGAAGTTGCGTCATCGATACGAACTTTAAAATTTCTGTCTCCGATTTTTTATTATTATTAATATGTAGTATGGGACACCTACTTGCTGGAGTTTATAGAGAAGACCATAGTGCCAGACTTGGTCGAAGGCTTTCTCTACATCCAAAACTCCGCAGCTATTTTTTCTTTATTGTTGGCGTTCACATAGAGGGAGTCGATCAGCTTTACTAGTTGTAGAGTGGTCGAGTGTTTAGAGCAGAATATGCATTGCTCGTTTCGGATGTTATGTTTTGTTGAGTCGATCAGTAGTTGGAATAGGATTCTTTAGAAGACTTTTGAGATAGATGATAATAGTGAAATCAGGCAATAACTGGTCTGCTGGTTTGGATCTTTGCCCTGTTTGGATACTGCGATTATTATGGAACGTCTCCAGGCGATCGGGTAATATCCTATACGAATGCAACCATTTAGGATGCGGGTGAGCATCAAGATCGCTCTTCTTGATATATTTTTAAGCACGGTAAGCTGATTGTGTCTTCCCCCGGAGCCTTACGAGTAGGCAATTTTTTAAATTATTTTTTCCACGAGTCCGGGGGATGTGAAGAATGGATTTAGGTTTGGTGCCGGGTTTATGGATTTGACGCTATTTAATACCTCGGGGAGGACTTGGCCGGGTTTAATATGAATTATTTGGCAAAAGTTTCGGCGAGCAGAAAAATTTTTCCAGTTTACTCGGCGACTTCATGATGGTTGTTTGAGCAAGTCACGACCGACCGGGGGTGGCTGCACTGAATGACCGTTATCAACGTTGCCGTCCGCCGTGATAACAATAACAGATTTTTTTCTTTTTTCTCTCTTCTAAACCATTGGACGATACTGTAGAGCGTTCGTCGTCGTTTTTTCTGTTTTTCCTCTTTTTTGCCGTGTAACCGTGTTTTCTGTCTCTGTTTTGTGTATTTTACTCCTGTCCCGCCAACACCGTGTGCGCGTTCCGTTTTGTTTACGGTTAAGCGTCTGGGGGCGGTGTACCTGGTAGAGCCGGTCCATTAACGCGCTCCGAGGCTTATTACGTGACGTCCATTTTACTGCCCGAGTGTGTACTCGGCATCTATCCTTCCATCCATACAAGTGCGGTCCTGTGCGACGTCCGTCTTTGACGCTGGTGGTCTCCCGTGCGATGTCCCGGCTTGTGTTCGTGCCGTGTGACTGGTGTGATTATTACGGGTCGGATGCACTAAACTCCGTCTCTTTCGACTAGAAAGCAATAATTGGTTGCGTATTGATCGTCTCTCCATCCTCCTCTAGAGTTCTTTCCACATCTTCACCTACCTCCACCAATACTTTACTTTACCTACATACTAATCATTTATATCTTTTTATCTATCAATAATATCTATATATGTTATATCCTGTACCTACTATTACATTTTAAAAATCTTAAGAATTAAAACTTTATTATCTGTATTTTATGTTTGACATATCCTTCCTGGTGCGAGTGCGCCGTATCAACTGTGTAATAAGAATACGACGTGCGCAATCATTGGTAGCAGAGAGCGTGGTTCTTGTTCATGAATCGTCAAGGATATCTTTGGAGGATTCGAGTAAGCCAAAAGTTGTAACATTGAGTTTGATTGTGGTACTTATACAATTTGTTTATTGTTTACACTTATTTTAAATTATTAACTGTTGGGTAGCTGTGATTAATAAGTACCAATCAGTAGGTTATCTATGTAGGTAAATTAATTTGTATTTATTAAGTACCTATAAGTTATGGGTTATTAATACTGTAATTGAGTTACTATATAATTTTATTGATCTAAGATGTTATCTTTACTGGTATAAACAATTTTGAGCTAGTACTATACCTCTGTCAGTAGGTACCATTTGTTTATTAATGTATTTTGGTCATTAAGTACAATAGAGTGAGCTATATTTTTAATTTATACAGCTATCTTTGGTGTCATACTATAACTGTATGGTAATTTATTTTTATTTAATAATTAGCAACAAAAGTGATTAGAATATTGTTTGCTGTATATATTCTATACTTTCTTGTAACTGTATATTTTGTTGGTGATTACCTATTTGATGTAACATGTTTAGCATTTATAATAGTATCTGTAATTAGTTAGTACTAAATTGTCAGTATTTAACATTACCTATAGCTGCTGGGGTTGGTACACTCAATAAATCTTTAGTAAGTTCCTACTTGGTATTACTGTTTATTGGTGGTCAGGTAATTGATTAGGTTAATTGTATGTCATTTATTTTTATTGGGTAAACAATAAGGATTTAGAATATTGTACTGTTAACTATACCTAGTTCTTCTAAAACTGGTCATTGTGAATACCATTAAAGTACCCAATATCTGGTCAGGTCAGTATAATATACTGTTAAATTCATTTTTCATTTGGTTATCATGGCTGAAAAATCTGAGAAGGTCAATACTGATGAATCTCAAGAAATTAGGACTTTAAAAAGAACCAAGAATATGGCAGTCATAGCGCGTGACTCCACCGTCAACCGTATTAAATCCATTGTGGATTTATCTACGCATGTAGACAATCCAAGTATGTTATCACACTTTTTAACTGCTGCAGGGGATTTAAATTCTTTATAGGAGACTTTCTTAGTTAATAATCAAAATGTTCTGGAGGCATTATTAGAGTTGGACTTATGCGATGAATTCTCTACAACGTTAGAATCTGAAATTCGTTTACTGCATACTGCGGCTATGGCTGTAGCTGATAAATATAATCTCTCTGGCGAGAGATCAATAGGTGGTCAGGATGGTACTCAAAGGGGGTCTCCTAACGTTAATGTGGCTTCTGGATCTTCAGGTTCACGTTTACCGGAAATTCCTCTACCCACTTATAATGGGACACTGGCGGGTTGGCCAGTCTTTCGTGACCGTTTCACTGCATTAGTTGTTCAACGAAGTGACTTGACCAATAGTGAGCGCTTCTACTATTTGACAGGCTGCCTGCGAGGTGATGCTCTCCATGCAATTCAAAACATACCTATCTCTGAGGCAACTTATGAATTGGCTTGGTCTACGCTAGTCGACCGATTCGAAAAACCTCGACAACTCGCTACTCTTATCATAGATAAACTTGTTTCCTCTCCTGTACATTCACAAGAATCCCTAGAGGGGCTTAAGAGTTTCTTAATGCCCTTTTCTGACCAGGTATCAATGCTAGAGAGATTAAATATACCAAACATGGGTGACTTTATGTTGTTCGCTTTGGCGGCGCGTTGTTTACCGGTATCCACGCGAAAGGGTTTTGAAGCAACTAACACACAAGAGTTCCCTACGGCAAGTGACATGGTATTTTATGTGAAAAATCGGGTGTCCCTTCTTGAAGCCGTGAACTTCTCAAGCTCTTCAGATCGTTCAGCGCTGCAACAAGACAAGTCGAAGCTTTCTTTGTCTCACCAGAATAGCAAAAAGTCTAAGATTACACTAGTAACATCCAAACATTCTCCATCCACAATCACCTCTACGCCTGCTTCTAAATGTGTGTTTTGTGCAGGAGAACCTAAATCAGCCAATTGTGTACAATTCTCACAGCTATCTTTAGAAGACCGATACCAAACTGCGCGCAATAAACGGATGTGTTTTCGATGCCTTAACTCTACTCATTGGTCCAACAGTTGCAAGGTATTGAAGTCATGTGCCAAGTGTACTGGTCGTCATCATACCCTACTCCATCGTGATGACAAATCAATAAAAAATATTCAGTCCTTAGAAGCGTCACTTGTCAGTTCGCTGGACCAACCTACAGTTTTGCTAGAAACAGCAATAGTTCACATTCGTGATCAATCTGGTTGCATGCAGTCTATACGTGCCTTGGTTGATTCAGCATCTCAAATTAGCATTATTACTACTTCGTGTGTTGAGCGACTTGGATTGCGACGCACACACTGGACAGTTCCCCTAACCGGTATTTCGGGTGTATCGGTTCCTAACATAAAAGGTGTGGTTAACTGTGAAATAACCCCGAGGTATAATTCTGAACATAAAATTGTTCTTAAGGCTTGGATTTTACCCAAGATAACTGGAAATATGCCTTCTCGCAATATGTCTCATTTATTTAAAGACAAGTTTTCACATCTAGCATTAGCAGATCCATATTTTGATCAGTCCTCACCTATAGATCTATTATTAGGAGCAGATGTATTCTCCCAAATAATGGATGGAAAACGAGTTGTTGTAGATGAGGCATTACCTACTGCCTTTGGATCTCTATTCGGTTGGATTATTATTGGTCCAGTTTCCAATACACCAACAGATCAACTGCACTCTAACGTGGTTTCTCTTGCAGTGTCTCTAGAAGAAATAGTTCAACAGTTTTGGCA
The DNA here is from genome assembly GCA_025469235.1 of Pemphigus obesinymphae. Classification (NCBI taxonomy): domain Eukaryota; kingdom Metazoa; phylum Arthropoda; class Insecta; order Hemiptera; family Aphididae; genus Pemphigus; species Pemphigus obesinymphae. The sequence goes on from JAIPRL010000686.1 coordinate 12,961, forward strand.
GGTCGAGGAACCTGATGCAGCTCCAGCTACTTTCACCAAAGAGGGAAAATGTGAGGCTATATACGTAGCTGAACGAAAACGATATCATGATGGTCGATTCCTAGTCCCATTGCCATTCATAAATGATCAACCTAAGAGTTTTCTGGGTTTCCATTAAGTTGCTTTACGTCGATTTCAGAACCTTGAGTGTAAATTGCAAACTAATGAACCATTATAATATGAAGCGTATAGGAAATTCATGGCTGAATATGAATCACTGGGTCATATGTCAGTAGCATCCAATCCAGGTTCGTATTATATACCTCATCATCCCATTTTCAAAAGTGCATCGATGGACAAAATTCGGGTAGTGTTCGACGCTTCTGCTACTGCAGCATCCAAACTGTCGCTAAATCAGTGTCTCTACACTGGTCCTAAATTACAACAGGATATTGTAGACATTCTGTTGCGATTCCGCATCCATAGATACACGTTCACGGCCGACGTGTGTAAAATGTATAAGCAAATATTGCTACTCCCAAAATATAGGCGATACCAACATATCTTTTGGCGGGCGTCTCCTTTGGACGAATTAAAGGAGTTCGAACTTAATACCGTCACATATGGTGTTAATTGTGTACCTTATCTAGCATTGCGGGTGCTCCAAGATATAGCTGAAGAAGAATGCATTGATCTACCGGAGGTGCAAGATGTTTTGGAAAATCAAACGTATGTCGATGACATTTGCGTTGGGGCTGATACTGTAGGTGACTTACTGAAGCTGCAATCTAACCTAAAATCTATCTTAATAATGCCATAACAATATTGTTATCAATACAGTTATCGACCCCTATATATATATATATATATATATATATTATATATATATTACTAGGTATTCATTTATCTTATCTGCGATCATTAGCGAGCAGTCGGCCAGTGGGTTTCGTCACTACAAATACTACAAATACTTATTTTTTTATAGTTGCCAGTTTTAATTCTGCCTTGACGAAGTGAAAATTGATTCCTTTTCTTGTAGTGTTAATGTTTTTTTAAAAGTGATTTTTGGTGTTCAATTATCATTCTCACGAATAACTCTTTCATTTTCTAGTAAGTTGTACTTTTAATTATGTAGAAATGGTTTAAAATCAGGGATTAAAAACGTTTTTAAAATACGTTATTTAATTAAGTTATTTAGATTAAATCGTTTACTGATTAGTACACATACAGTACTACAGTCTATCCGCAGCAGCCGTAGGTTACTCGTTTTTTCACAATTAAAACACATATTAGGTGACAGAAGATATAATTTTACTAAAAAGAACTTGGAAATGCATATGATAATAAATTTTAATCAAATATTATAAATCAGTTTATTATTATTTTATTTAAATTATATTAATTTTTTTTTTTATTTTTTTTTTTAATATAATACTTAATAGTTAATGCCAACTAATCTAGAGACAAATAACCTCAACTATACCTTGGCTCAAAAAATAGAGGCTCAGTCTAAACGCACAAAAAACCGAGGCCACTAAATTCATCAAAAAGATTAAACCAACCAGCCAAATAAAAGTAAAAGATCAGCAAATTCCCTGGAAAAAAAAAATAGTAAAATACCTCAGCATATACCTAGATAGTAGACACCTATCTAAAATTCACCAAACACATCGACGAAACAAGCAAAAAAGCTAGGAAAACGAGAGCAGTCCTATACCAATCCATCGAAACCCTCTTTTAATCAAAACCAAAATAAACATATCAATGTATGTAAGAACTAAAATTACCTACGCAGGGCCAAAATAGGGAGCACTTATCTCAGACAACAGCTGGCAAAAACTAGAATCTATCTAAAACATAACACTCCAATCAATAACAAACTCCCCATGGTTCGTCAAAAACACACCTATAAGAAACCAGATAATAATCCCAACAATTAAAGAAACCATTACCAAACTTTCATCCCAAATATTTCAAAAATAATATAATCTAAATACTCACACCTAAGAAACGTCGAACAAACACCAGGCCCACCAGAAATTTTCAGACCGAGACCACTCGCTCTACTCAATAAATAACCCCTAAATAACCCCAGAATCACTCCATGAACACACCTCCAACTCCGAGGCATAGAGGAAGAACCCCCCTGAAACGCAAAAAATGGATCTTTACGATCATTGCTTTCATGCAATGCAATGGACAATTTATAAATTATGTTCACAACATATCTAAGAAAACTTCATCGAAGTTTTACGATTTATTAAATATTTAGTTAATTATGGGAGGTAAAAAAACATTTTTTTACATTTATAGATTCTAAGCAGATGGGGGTGGGGAGTTTTGTAAAGATTTTTTTATTTTTCTGTAAACGACTTTTCGACCTGAAGGAATCTTATAATCGGTACATGGAACCCAAAAAAAGGTACTTCAAACATTTTTGAACATTTTCGATAAACATATAAGAAAAAATCTATGACAACTTTTATTACTCTATGTTCAAAAATCTTGAAAATCAGTATTTACAATTTTTTAAAGCCATTTAAAGTTTTTTGACAAAATTTGAAGAGTCCAGTGCAACAACGTGGTATGTGCAATGGAAATAGAATTAAAATGGGAGATGGTCTTTTCAAGCACGGTATTCGTATTTATTCACATATGTCTGTCAGGGCCGTCCCGAAGAAATATTTATGGAGAGAGGAGGATGAAAATTTAATACTTCTCTTCAAAACTATATGATATATATTTAATATATATATATATATAATTAATTAATTTTTTAAAAAATTAAAAAAATCTAACAATCTAAAAATATTTTAATATTTTTTAAAAGTAATTTAAAAATAATCATGTATCATGATTTTTACTATCGTGGAATCACGATATATTGTTAAATAAAACATGTATTTGCATTTTTCATTTTTATCAACTTGAGAATATCATAGAAAGATGAAATAAAAAATAAATTATAGAGAACAAAATTATCTAGCACCCTCACAGCTGATTTTTGATATGTACATTTGTACACGTTTTATGAGTTGTTAAAAAATCGATTAATTGATTTTTTTTTTTTTAATAACTAAATATAAAATGAATATATCAAAAATGGGCTATGTAGGGCGCTATATAATGTTGTTATCTATAATTTATTTTTTGGTTCATCTTTTTACAATATTTTGAAGTTGTTAAAAATGAGAAATGCTAATAATTAGTGATGGGCACTATCAAATAGTTTTACATGAGCGAATGCCGATTTTTCCACAAAAACTATCGAATAGTTCGGTAAACTATTGAATAGTTTGATACCAATTATAATACCGAATAGTTCGGTACACTACCGAATAGTTCGTACTATCGAATAGTTCGGACCAACCAACCGAATAGTTCGTACGACCTACCGAATAGTTCAATGTCCAAACCAACCGAATAGTCTGAATAGGTAGTACCTATATATATATACGATAATTTCCTTTTTAAAACACGTACACAACTGAAATTTCTAATTATAAATCACCAATGCGTGAAGCCATAATTATTTGAGACACTTCTGCCTGTTTTGATTATTTTTAAAATCACATCTGTCGCATTGTAGTGGGATTATCGTATTTTTCGAATCTTAGAACATACCTAAAGCTTCTGAATAATGAACGACTGCTTTGTTTTAATTTTAAAGAAAAATATAATTATTTTAAATAATGAATTTTTAATATTGTTATATCTCTTTACAATATTGTGATACAATTGCTGAATGTAAATTTCGTGTTTTATCAGATGGTTAGACGGAAACAACAAATAGAGGATCACGTTTTCTTCAAATGTAGGTATTTTAGTGGTAGTAATGTTTGGACTTTTGGAGCAATACCCACCCAGTTTATGTTTCAAACTACGGACATTTTTTTTTTAAAAAAATGTTTTATAGAAACATAGCTGGGCCTGGGAGGACGGACCACACTTGCTGTGACTGACTCCAATTGCGGCCCGATTGTCACAAATTAAAATATATCCCCTGATTTTCTATGAATCACCACGTCGAGTAGGTAATAACTAATAATAGCCAATAGGTTAAATTTAATACAGTTAAGCGTACTTATTTTGATTGCACCTATAAATCGAGCAGGGTCACTCGAGCAGTTTTAATCGAAAATATCCCCCGATCTGCTGTGAAACACCGCATTACAAGTAACTAGAGATAAAAGTTGTTTCGACTTAAATAGCTACCAAATAATAGTTTAATTCATGATTTATTAAAAATTTGAAAAAATGCAAAAAAAAAAAGTCGACATCAACAGTATCAAACCGGAATACGCTCGCTCTAAATCGTCGTATATTCCATTAGCGTACACTATATAATAATTATTATGTATGATCGGGTATATAAGTAAAACAGCGTAAAATCATCTAATTTTAAATCGCCATAACTTTAAAACTGGTTCTACCATCTAATTGTGTATATTATTAAACATAATAATTCATATCGAATATTTCAAACTAACCGAATAGTTTGGACCAACCGAATAGTTCGGACTATAAAATAGTTCAGACCAACCGAATAGTTCGGACCAACTGAATAGTTCAGACCAACCGAATAGTTCGGACGACCAACCGAATAGTTTGAACTATCGAATAGTTCAGATCTTAACGATCGATAGTTGAAATAATTGATAGTTTTTAAGTATCTATCGAACAATTCGATAGTAACTACCTATCGAACAGTTCGGTAGTGACTATTCGATAGTGCCCATCATTACTAATAATATGAATTTTTCATTGAAAATTGTTTGCGCCGGCATCCTCTTAAATTAAACATACTAAATTTGTAACTATATAACTGGTAGTAATAATCATACATACACTGAAGCTCCACTCAGAATCATTTTTCAAATACAATACATCCACCAAGAGGATCCTGTCCAATAAGTGAAGTGCATACGCCTGACGAGCAAAATGCTTCCGCCCAGTAGTGTTCATATTTTTTTCTTAATATTAACTTAAATCTTCAAAAAAAAAAAAAAAATAGGTACACATGTCGTCTTCTGGTGAAAAAAATTAATGAATATCATTGTAAAACCAAGAGCTTCAATACTATGGTCAGAATCTAAAAAACGAGTTAATTCCTTTTATTTAAATTTTAAACCATTTTTATTACATTATTAAATGTATTTAAATGATTCAAATTATGTGTCAACCAACATAACTACAGCATAAATGTAATATATTAATATTTGGTAATACAAGCACTATCATTCATATTAAACACATATTAGTCCAGTTTTGTACAAACCAGCCCAGTGTTTAATGTGTGTGTATTTTTTTGAAAAAAAAAATAAAAGAGAATATAAATATGACTTACAATAATAATTTTTCAATTTATTTGAAGGTCTTGTTGGCAGCACATCAAAGTTAACTTATTGGTGTAATCACATTATATATGTATCATGTCCAGAATATGAATAATACTGTGCATTTAGAAATAAGTATTTAAACTAAATATTAAACAATGTATATTAGAGATTTAATTTATTATTTCTGTTTCATGTATAGAATTACATTTTGCAGACTATTTCATGTATGCTTCGAGATCAAAATGCTGAATGTTACAGAATTTGCAATCGGTTCGGTTGACCTGAAACCGAAAAATAAATAAATGAATATGAACTTCAAACTATGTTAGAAAAATAATGAAAATAAGAATTAGGTAAGCATACAAAAATAATGGTTCACACCATTCAAGATTTTTTTCTGATATGAAATCAATCGATGAAGATGAAATGATTTTTCCTCAATAGTATCTAAAGTTTTCTGATTACAAAGTTACAAAGTTTTTAATGACTAAAATTATTATTATTTACACTATGTTAATTATATAACATTTACTAGGTAGTTCTTTTTCTTCTTTAAAAAGAAAACCTCATAACACTTCCCTCAACAAAATAACTTTAAAATAAATTGCAGACTAGTATTGAACCAAAATCTGCATAACTGTTTTTAAAAGAGTTCAGTATATATGGGTAAGTTTGTATTCAGACATGGATCGTACAATACATTACAAAATAAGTTATTATGTATTTGCACTTATATTTTTAACTTATAAATTGTTTTATTTTAGAAAAAATTAGTACCATCAAAATTCCAACCTTATGATAAATTTTACTACTTTAGGTACAATTTAATTTTGCATAGAATTCCATAGCAATTACAAATTTTAAATTAAATAAATTAAGTAATATTTTTCATCATCTAAATGTTCCTGTTTGTAATCTTGATAAAAGACAGTCAATAAAAATCAGAAAAAAATATAAGGATTTAACTGATAATTATTTAAATTTGGTATTTAGAATTTATACAATAATTCTTTAAATATTAATTATTAATTAATTCACATTAATGATTGTACTTAATATGATTATCATAATAGTTTATGTTAAAAATAATGAATATGATAACAATAACTTAGTAAATTCTACTTACCATAATTTAACATCTATTTATATATCCAAACTGAATCAATGGTGTCAGTTAAGGTTTTACTAGACGGGAGAAAAATATTGATCGGTGTCTTTACAAATAATAAATGTTTATTTCTCCCGTGGTTTTTGCTATTTACCTATCTTGTATGAAATAATTCCTTGGAAACGTAAATAATAATAAAAAAAAAAATTGACTTTTTCTGTATTTTTCCAACAAAATTAGACTAATTTGCCAATTAATATTCTGAACGATCGGCCCAGTAAGCTTTTAAAAATTATATGAAGGCACATGCTACCTTTCCTCTTACCTGACACCACTGATGTTAATAAAAAAAAAAAGCAATTCATAAATCCATATTATAGTTTGATTGAAGCTTTACAAAGAGCAGACGATTTGGATATAGATAAACCTGATATTGATATACACCTTTATTGTCTTTTTGCCATCAACAATATTTATATAACAAAACTACATAAAATTAACAGAAAAAAGGTCTTAATAAAAGGGTATTAATGATAACTGATTAAAAAAAAAAGTACCGTTGGATGATAGTGACTATTGAATGATAAGTGGATACTGAAATTGAGGAAAATATTGGCCTGTAGAAAAAGATATAAACATTAGAAAATAATAGAAAAGTTAATATTGTTAAAGAAAAGATGCCATTGGATTGTAGCAACAAAGAGTAGAGTTATATGGATAATTCTATTGTTTCAATGAAAAATAAGAACAAAGAATATTAAAAGACAATGATGATGAAAATTTCAGTGATATTAATATTATAGTAACCCATTTAGATTAATGGTACAGACTAAAATGACCATGATAAAAGAAAACCATTGTTGAAAAGGAAATTGGTATACAAAAAAAAAAAAAAAAAAACAAATACTTAATAAACGATAACAGCAACTAAACATGTCAATCAACTTTTTTATTGTTCGGTTTTAATTTCAAAAGTAAACAATAATATTAAAATAATAAAACAATTATTAAAAAAATAAATATATATATTATATAATGTGAGCTATTCATATTTACCAAGATTCCCTATTGTATCTCACATATATTACTTTTACAATTATAATTTATGTATACTTATACTTATTACTCAATTATACATGATATATAAATATATATATATATATGTTATAATATAAACATGATTAATATAATAAATAAAATCTTATATAAATATATATAGTGTATGTATATATATATATACTATAATGTATAAATGATACTCAATAGTGTTGAGAAGTATTCATTGTTACTGATGTTACTTCAATTGTGCACAAAAAGTTATTGAATAATTATAGTGTCTAAATAGTAAATACATTAGAGGTTGTAACAATATTTTTTTATGGAGTACATGAATATACCTTCTGTACGGCCGGTGGTATTGTTTCCTTTGTTTTTGAATTGGCCAACAAGCAATCTCCCAAAAGCCGTGGACAAGAAATGCGACCAGACTGAATACCGTCAGCAGTCATTAACAAGTCGTAATTAATTTCATCATTAACAACAGAGTCGTGTCTAAAAATAAATTAACATTTGAAATAAGGTTTACAGATCAAATTTAAATAACAATTGCTGTATCATACTTATATGCTGGATGTTCTTGGATGAAACATCGTATCCAACTAGCAGTTGTGGCAATCTGACCAGAAGCTCGTCGCGAAATAAGTTTTAGATATTGTTGAATGGTACAATGTGTATCTGTATCTACTTCCATGCTAGATAGGTAACTATGAATCAATGGAATGAGACCAGGAAATTCTCCAGTCTAAAAATATTTGATTCATTATACATTGGGCTCAGTCATCTCTCATCATAATAGCATGATAATATATATCATTTACTTTTCCGTTGATAATTTCATCTATGGACATAGGCGTGCACATGATATCATCATTGGAACTATTAATAGAACTTGTAGCTTTAGACGTAGATGTTATATTTTTGCGGAACCAAAACATTTCCTTTAGAGCAGCTGATCGTTTTTGAGCTTTTGACATGTTTTCATCAACCTATCAGTTGTATAACAGTATAATTTATGTGTTTCACTATTAATTGAATTATCATACTTTACTAATGGGAATGATAAAGTTCAATTGATACGATAAAATAACCCTGGTAAGTAGGACAACAAAGCATACAATTGCAGCATTTTCGAAATCTGTCAGTTGTACTTCACACGGTCTAAATTCAACACGCCAACCAATTGTAGACTTGGGCGGAGGAGGTTTAAATCGCATAGTCTGCCAATTAGTGGATTGTATATTCTATAAAAAAAAATCAATTATTATCTATATTCCATAATATATAATATATAATAATATATAATGTATTACTATAAATAATAAAGATATGGGGGGCATGCATATATAAAATTATAATACATAATAAATGGTTTATGATGAATTTTTTTTTTTTTTAATTACATCATTTTTCAAAATAGTAAGAATATAAAATTTTCATTATTTATGAAGCCCCCAAATAAAGTGAAGTTTTGGCTGAAGCTATAACTGAAAATACAAAAATATAATAAACCTACTTCAAAGTGATCCATCTCAATGGTATCATCCTGATACACTTTTTCATTGAATAGAGATACTGTGTCCCTGATAAATAAATGGGCAACATGTTGGGCCATCTGATGATCAATGTTGGCACTCTTGAGCTTATTGTATATTTTTTCGTCATAAACTAAAGGCACATCATTGAACCTGTATATAAATTATTGAATATGATTAAATTCAAGTGAACTGTGTTAATAGTGGTATAATGATAAAAAAAAAAAAAAGTAAATGGGTATACGACGAGCCTTTATATATAAAAATTGAATGACCAAAAAAGTAGGTTTAAATCATTGAACTTTAAAAAATAGTCAAAAATACAATATGTACTACATAGTCGTTACTATTTGATTAACAAGTCAACCATTATGTTAGTTTATAACTATCAAAATCAAACTCAACTTTTATTTAAAGTACACATAATATACATATAACAAATTATATTGACCTGGTCAATTATTGTACCTACTAAAAAGATAATTCTAAGTGAATTCAAGTTTACTACAAATAATATTTGTAACAATTAATGCTCCAATTTAAAAATACATCAGATACCAAAATGATAATGGGAAATGAGAAATTGAAAACACAAAATGTTTAAAGTACAATCTTTGTTCAATTTTAATGCATCATTTGGATTTTTTTTCACTATTTGAAAATATAATTTCTTAAAATCTAAAAATAACATAACATAATTACAACATCCAATTGCATAGATTAAATATTTAATCTATGACAATAGATTCAAAATCTAAAATATTATAATTATTGATATTTTTAATTATTTACTTAAGACCTATAAGGGCTGAACCTGCCCGGTACAGCCCTTAAAAAGTCCGGCATGGTACTGAAATTGGATTGGGCTGGGCCTTAGAAAAGAGAGCCGGACCAGGCTTTTTTAAGTATTAGGAATTTTATTTTGACCAAGCATGTGCTTTTTTTATAAAATTTTTTGGGCTGACAAACCAACTTCAAAAAAAGAAAATTAAGGACGACCCATCTTTTTAAATTTTTACCATTTTTTTCGGGCTAGGCCGGATTTTGATCAGTGGATGGCAGTTGACCGAAAGATAGGGAATAGAAAAGTAATAGATTCAAGTGCAAAAGGCTTTTAAAGGCCAGCCTTTACTTATTTTTAAATAATAACAATAGTAATGTATTTTTTAAGTAGTATATCTATAAATCAAACTTAACTCCCTTAAAAACAAATAGTATGATGTCAACTTGAATTTGTTTTAGGCCGGGTAAGGGCTTTTTAAGCAAATATTTCTTGAGTTAGGCCAGACAAGTGCTTTTTTTAGAAATGTTTTTTTTAGACCAGGCATTAGAAAAATCTTTGGACCAAACCAGGCTTTTTAAGTGCTTAACTATTTTTTTATAACATTTTTTGGATTGAGCCGGGCCAGGCTGGGCATAAGAAAAAAAATTTTGGACCGGATTGGGTCGAAAATAGTCTGCTCTTTCAGATCTATAACTATCTCCATAGACTTTTACAGTTATATGTAAATAATTAAAAAATAAAGTTGTATCATTATATTTTAACTGGTGAAATTAAATTACTATAATAATTACTACAATTAAATTTTGGTTTACAGAATTTAAAACATTAATTTTTTTAATACTTGTTAATTAATGAAATATTATACACATATATAAAGAAAAGAAGCAATATCAAGATTATAATATAAGGCAATAGCAGAACTAGAGGGGAGGTAGACGGGGTTTATAATCCCTAGGTGTAAAATTTTTTAAAATATAATACATATAAATTCTGGCCCCCGCAGGGGTACTCTGATTAGAGTAACGGGCTTAACGAACCCGCGGTTACCCCAGTTAACGTTTGGCCCTCCATTAATGGGGGTTTCTCGTAGGGATAACCACCCTACAGTGTTAAAAACCTGGTTACGAAGCAACCAAATAATACGCCTCGGATGAAAAATATGGAGCTTAAGGAATTTACTACTGGAACATGGAATGTACGAACGCTGTATAGATCTGGACATTTGACGACAGCGATATCGGAACTTGAACGATATTGACTAGATATTATTGCGATTCAAGAAGTAAGATGGCCGGGAGAAGGAAGTCTGAAAACAGGAAATTGGACTGTATTTCATAGTGGTGGTACTGGGCACCAGCTAAGTGTTGGTTTCATTGTGAATAACAGGATTATACCTAGAATTAAGATATTCAAAGCAGTGAATGACAGAATATGCTATGTTGAAATGAAATGCCGATGGTTTGATGTGATATTAATTAACGGGTATGCGCCAACCGAAGACAAGGATGA